>KL289626.1:14691-39953 GCA_000699545.1 Podiceps cristatus
GGATTTTGCCTTTTAAATTTTTTTCTGAAGAGGTGGACTGAAACCACCAAATTAATTTTACGTTAGCCAATAACAGTTGACAACAACCTAACATCGCTTTGGAGTTGGCTGGATTGTATCTGTTCCTTAAGATTCAGCTGCAGTCCGGTCACAAAGTCCTGCTTTCCTGCTTCAGGCTTCTTAAGAACAACCTCGGTATTTCCTCTGCTTGTTGCCTTGATGCACTGGCAGTATACCTTGTACAGCCGTTTCAAAGCTGTTTTAGAGATGAGGGGAGAGACAAATAGGTCTTCTCTTTGAGCAAATTCCCTGCTCCAACTGGGCTCCTATCATCCTTTGGAAAATATTTTCTAGGCTCGCAGGGGACAAGCCCTAGTTTCATGGGCCTGTCTAAAAGGACATAACAATTGTTTCCACAATAGAAACTAAGCTCAAGGCATGTTTGTCACTGTCAAACCACTATTTAGGTTGCCCAGCACCTTTTTAAGCAGTGAGTTGCACGAACTGCTGTGCATGGATATGACTCTTCTGCCTACTAGAGAATGGCTCATTGGTAATAAGGAGAGGACTCTGAATTCTTGAAGGCCTTTCATCTGGTGAGCTCCAAGAATTCAATCAAAAGCCTGCACCACCCAGCAAGGGTGGGGCCCTACACCCATTTTGCAGAAGGGCAAGTCATAGCATAAAAAGGTGAAGGTGATGGGGTTTCAGGCAAGGCCTCTAATTTTGGAAGCCTGACATCAGAGTGCACTTTCTCTCTTCCCAGAGGTGCTGATCTGCTAGTGCTCCATGTGAAATCAGTGGGCTGAACGTTGGGAGTTATGCTAGCAAGCAATGTCTGGAGCCAGACACTGGGTTTATGCTAGCAAGAAGCCCTCTTGCCCTGTTCCCTGCCACACAGAAGTTGCCCAGAGCCACCGAGTTGTGATCAGAGAACTGGCTCTGAGCTCCCTCTTCCCCTCAATCACTAGACTTCATTCCTTCCTCCCAAAATGAAAAACTAAAACTAAGCGATACTCTCCAGCAAAGCTGATCTTTCTCACTCTCCCTTTCTTTTTTAATTATATTACTTGCGTGTATTTAATGCAATCCCTCTAGCTGCTCTTCTTGTGTCCCAGTTCCCTGGGGCGCGGCAACTGGTGCCAAAACTACTGTGAACCAATCAGAGAAACCTGCGGAGCTGGGATGGAGCCAGCCCCAGTCACGGGAGCCGCCTGATTCCAAGTTAAGTTGAATTCCTTTCAAACGCAAGATGTGGTGGAAAGTGCCTTGCTACGGAGGGCTACCTGTGCAACGGCTCGCCAGGTGGACACTGCTCTGCCCGCCTCGTGGATGACTGATCCGGGGACATCGGTACTGTACGGCAGGGAGGCAGTGCCAGGTATTTAGATGGTTTGCGACTGGTTGGCAGCCAGAGGGCACAGACAATAGAGGACAATCACAGTCTGCTCCCCCTAGACAAGAGATCCATGGAAAGTGGAGATTTTTCATGCAAGGAATTTGGAGAACAGTTAAGAGTCTGGTTCTGGCCCCAGAAAAGCCCAATAAGGCAACTTTGCTGCTGACTTCAACAGGATTAGGCTCCAGGGAACCTGTGTGAGCATGCAAGAGGGCATGGGAGAAGCCATGAAGCCTGGTGTGTGTGAGAAATCGGATTGATAAGGAAAGGGGCAGGGATGCAGCCCAGGGTGGGAGCAGGGAAGATAAGCACAAAGGTGTAGGCAGAGGTGGAGTTCTGGAGAGCTCTGGAAGTTGGGCAAGTGAAATTGAGAGAGATGCAGGGAGCAGCGCTGCAACGCATGAGAAGGTTGAGGCAGAAGGGCAGGACCTCTGGGCTGAGGATGGCTAGGGAGGAATCGGCAGGGAGAGTCCTGGAATGGAGACATGAGAGAAATCACAGCCTGAATGGTGGTAAAATTGTTTTCCATGCTTTGCTTGGAGGTTCTCACCTTTCTGACCATGAAAATGGCATCTTCCCCTCCCCTTTTTTTGAATACCTCCAATTTGGCATGTCTACAGGCCTTGGCAGAGAAGGTACCACATGCCTGATTACCAATAGTAAGAGTGAAGATGCTGTAAATTGTTGCTTTTCGGTATCTTTTTGCCAGTTCTGTGCTCCCTGAACACAGATCACCTTCTGAAAGAACTAGCTAGCTTCTGTGCTCCTGAGGCTCTTGCAGAGGCTGCAGTCTCTAATGTGGAGAGCAGCCCTTCGCCAGAATCCACGTACCTGAGCAGGCGCAGGTATGAGTGTGGCCATTCAGGGCAGGTGCTCTTCCCACCTCTGGTTTTGGTTCTCCACTCCCTTGCCCAGCACCTGCTTTTAAAGCCTGCTGTGCTACACATGGTTATTTTGAGGTTTATTCTTCATCACAGAGGAATGACTTCTTTCTTTATCCTGTTCTCTGTTTAAAAGAAGAAAAAAATGCTAGGGAAATGCTGTATCAGAAAAACCATGAATGCAAAGCTGAGTGTGGTTCTGTTTGTTTTCTTTTGTGAAGCATGTGGCTTGGTTATTCTTAAAGTTTTTATTTCCCACCCCTACTTTTACTACAGCTAGGGCACAAGTATTAACATCCTGAGCTGAAGCTCAGAGGATAAAGCATATCGGATCAGGCCTTGATTAATAAACTCAAGGGCCTCATATAGCTGTGATGCAGGTGTCTTGAAGTTAGGGATTACATTTTGATTTTTCAGTGTGCTGTCATTACTGAGTTTTAGGATATAGTCTGTTAGGTATTCAGCATGGGATTAACTCCCCTTTTGTCATGCTGACTGCTTCTGAAAAATCCCACCCTTCAGTGTGAAAGGATATCAAATGTTATAGAGTGAATATTGTTACATTGACTTAAGGGTTTTCTTCTTTCTTCCTGGGTGTCTGTTAAGCCTTGCTGTACATGCAGGATAGTACATGTGGAAATAGTAATTGCAAGCCCATTATTATTATTGCTATAATTTATTATTAGTGTGTTTTTTATTTTATGGTGCCCACGTGTGCAGGTAATTCACAAAGAGGTACACTTACACCATTGGAAGGTGGGAAGGCTTAGTTAACTGCAATAACCTTGGATCCAGTTTTGATACCTGTTTCTGTCATAAAACTTCCTCCCTTGACTATAGGCAAATCACCCTGGGGCAGCTTCAGACAGCCCTGTTGTATTGACTAGCACTTTGGGAGTGATTCAATCCTGGAAGAATTGTGTTGGTTTCAGTGAGGGGCAGTTGGTTCAGACTCTCTTAAATCTGTGTGCACCTGATCCTCTTCTATCCAGTCAAATAACCTTACCTCTCTGCAATGGGGGGAGGGAGGGATATGAGTAAGTCATACTCTTAAACAGTTGTGAGTTGCTGACTGTGAGATAAGCCAGATATGAAGGCAGATAAATATCTATTTCAAAGAGGTTACTGTCTAAATAGAAACTACACAACAAATATGATTGTCTTCATTCTTACAGTAATGACCGCGGTTCCTGCCTAATAACTGGTACTGGAGAAGGCTGACACGGCTTTCGCGGCCTCACTCTGACAGGGGATGGGGATCTCTTATCTAGATTTGGGGAAAGCATCCGAGGCTCTGGGTGCTGAATCAGTCAGTGGGTCCCACCTTGGCAAAAAGGATGATGGTGCAGTGCTTGCTTTACATCAGAAGTGCTCATCAAAAGGAGGTGGCTTAGGAAGGCTGTTCATCTATTGAGTTGAATGTGGGTCGGTCAGTCAGTCTGTCTGTTGGAAGGGTATGGCCTTCCACGTGGCGAAGTCAGAGCTGCTAAGGTGAATCTTTCTAACTTCCTCGTGTAAGGCTGGCTTTTTACAGCTTTGCAATATGTCTGCAGGATGTTTTCATGAGCCGAATGTTGCCAAAAGTTCACAGATCAGTTACAAAACAGATGTACTTTTTTTTTCCTCCCCTTCTTCCTACTGGTAAGGAAGAGTTTGTGCAGTAATTGCAGGCAGGTTGGGAGATGTTTTCTTCATAATTCTCCTTCTTATGAAATGTTTATGAAACACCTTCCACAAATCGGTTACGCAAGCAAGCTGAAGAGCTTTGATCATTTTCCATCACCCTCAATATGTTTCTTAGTTTGTTTTGTTTTTGTTTTTAGGCCAGAGATAGGTAAGAAACAATCCATCCTTGGCCAGGCCCATCAGTCATGCTAGCCAACTAAGGAAAGGACTCTCTTTGCCTCCAGTCACCCTTCCTGTGTTTTTCACTATGATTGCTTGGGGCAGTTGACCCTGTTTTAAGGCTGTGAAAACATCCACTTGAGATTTGCAAGTGTGATTCCTTTCCTACCCCGGAGAAGCCCTAGGTAGGTAGCTCTGCGTACTGGTGCCGCCACCTGCCGTTACCTCCTCGGGAGGAGCTGGGAGCTGCTCCCAGCCCTGCCCAGAGGCTCCCCTCCAACCCAGGGGGAAGAAGGTGCCCGTAGATTCCCAGCTGGCAACCCAGGCTCCGTGCCTTGCCTCAGCTGTGGGTGAGCAGGGTGTGTTTGCAGTGCATTGCTTGGTCCTGCTCTTTCACAAGTTCCTTTTTCCTTGCATAGTGTTTTTTCCCCAAATCAAATTCAATGGGAAGAAACTTAGGCTTGCTTTCAATGACTTCTTGTTCCCCATTCCCTGTCTGGCCTGATCACTGTGTAAAAACAAGGTCCTGAGGAACCCCAGTGGGATCTGGTCCTGGTTTTAACTAAATCGCTCTTGCTCACTTGCCATGTTCTAGCAGGGTACTCATCAAGTACCTACATGAGGTGATTCTGTGATTGTTTCAACCTTTTTTGGTTGCTTAAAGAACACTTCTCTCTCATTTGTGGAAAATGCCTGGAAATACGAGTCAGATCCACTGGGAAAGGTGAGGGCAACTCCTCCCCTTGTTTTATTAATTTGAAATTTACATTATTTTAAGGGAGTCTCATGATATTGAGTGGCCTCGCCCACAGTGTGTGTGGTTTTTTGGGGTTTTTGGTTTTGGTTTTTTTAATGTACAGTTGCAAATACTGCTGGTTTAGCCAGGGAAAAAACAAAGGTGCAGGATTTGCATAAACCATCCCAAAAGTTGTGGATATACCCCGAACTCTCGCTAATGAACAATTAGCCAGCTGCAGGCCTGTTGGGGAGAGGAAGAGGAGGGAGAGGTAAATTTAAGCCTAAACCTAATGAAAATAGGTGCAGGGGAGAAGGATTTGTCAAGAACACCCAGGTTCCCGCCCACTGGGCAGGAGGGAGCCAGAGAATTCCAGGGACGGGGGAAGGAGCAGTGGGAGATGTTGTTGTTTTTAAATCGGGAACCGGTCCTTTGCCAAACCCACCTCCCGTTCTCATATTGTGCGATGCCGGGATGCAGCTACACACCCCTTTCACCCTGGAATGCTTCCAAATCATTCTGCTTGGCAGCTGTAAAAATTGATTTCAGTTTGGAAATGGCTTGTGCTTCTTCAACACTCCACTCCTATTGGGATCATAACTTAGGGAGGATGAAGTGCCTTGTTCTCTAAGACGTGGATAACTTCTTTTTGGGACTGTTCAGACTTGGATGACTGCGTTGCGTGAGGCAGACACACATGAATTGCAAGCAGGGGTAATTTTTTTTTTTAATTTATTTTTACTTTTTGGCTCAGATGACTTCTTTTTAATGCACCTTCAGAAAGAAAAACGTGCACAATACCATTTCCCTTCAATGACTGGATGGCTGAGGGGTAACAGTGTATTCTCCTGAGCCTTTTGTCTAACATTTAGTAACTTAAACACTATCCACATTGATAGTGCTCAAGAGGATCTTTCCATCTGATTTTTTTTTCGCCAGGCTAAGAGGGATGATCATGCCAACCTGAAAGGTAGGAAAGAATTGGAATTCATAGCATGTATAACTCTTGTTGCAAGGAGCTAGTATTATTGCAAAACTAGTTTCGGCAGTGTCCAGAGCTACAGTTGTAATGAAAGGCGATGTTGTAATTCTCTTCCCTCTGCGTAGTACCTTCCAAAATGCAGAGGTTAATGTTACAGGGACAGCTCCCTGCACTGCAGTTGTGAGCCTCTTGTGATCACATTTTCTCCTTTGCGCCTGTGGAGATTTGTGTATTTGTTTGCTTCAGTCAAATTGAAATAAAACCTCCCTCAGCCAAAAATATTCACCTGGGCCATTGTTTTAAAAGCTGACTTTCTTGCCCCCCTCTGCTGGTAGGAGGTTGTATGACCTAAAGTCGACATCAGCACTGCAAAACCCTGGCAAACGCCACCCTGCTTGTCTTCTGGGGGATGTTGGACTCGGGAGTAATTTGATGGGACATGGTTAGGTTCAGCCCTAGTAGTAAAACTAAATCTGCAACGCTAAGCCTGTGGACAGGGTTTAAAAGACCTGTCCTTTCTGGTGTCCTCCTGTTTGTTCCGGTTTGTGGAAACTGGAGCCTTTTCTTTCACTGGAAAGACTTAGCTGAGAAATGGGATTGATCATGTGAGGCTTGTGCCAGGCATTCTCATGCTTATGAAAAACTTGAGCCAAAGTTTAGAAGTTGTTTGTTTGAATTTTTTCTTAGATAAAATACATTAGAAGAGCTCTGTATGAGTTTTCTGTCTCCTGTGCATGGCATCTGCACGTAGATGCTCCTCAGACAGCTGTCAGGAATTGACCCAAAAATCTCTAAAATCTCCCCAACAAGGTTCCCCTCTCTCCTGTCCCACTCAGCCTTACCAAAGGATTTCAGCTAGTACAAAGTGATGTAACAGTTGTTTGTTTGGTTGTTTTTTAGTGTAGTAGCAATGTTAGAAATTAACATAGAGACTCTGGAATAAACCAGATGCAAGGAATTCAGTGCTGGTCCCTGGGTAAATTCTTCTTTTAAGAATGTGGACTCAGAAATCATGATATTTTTTGTAGACAGGAATCTTTCTTAATATTAACATAGGTTAAAATGACCAGTAGACAAAGAGCTGTCATCTGTGAAGCAGATAAGGAAGCAGATTTTTCCTTGCCTGACCAGTAGACTTTCTTGTTGCCTTCTGGTAAAAGCTGAGCAAATATATTTGGTGCCTGGGGCACCACATTTTCAAGTCTGGAAGATTATACTGCTTTTTGAGGTCTTTTACTTCGTGACCTTTCCTTTCCCATCCCCTTGTACTGTTCTCTGCTACCTGCAGAACAAAATGAGAGGCCATCCATAGCCAACCCTGCCATCAGGTTGTAAGTCATGATCTATAAAGGCAAATTGCTTTGTGTATTCTTTGTAACTCCACAAAATGCCTCAGTGTTGTGTCTGAGAAAAGCACTCACATGCTTCAAACCCTGCTAAGTCATCACTGGAACTTGGTTACTTCCCGAAGTGTTTTAATTAATTTGTCTTAATTGATCAAACTGCAAGCCTCCCCTTGGCTTGGCAGAACAGGAGAACCATGCCCATGTTATAAACTAGAGAGTAGAAGTGGGGAATGACCATGCCTTTCTGCAAAGCCAGGGACGGAAGCAGTGAGTCCTGACTTCTAACTTTTCTCTGGAAGGAGTCCTGATCCCTTCCAGCATCTCAGACTCCTAGCTGCCCCGCACCTCCTGCATCCCCTTGTCTCTTCTCTCTAATGCTACAATTACTTTGCTCTTTTTCAGATCAAAACCGAAGACCTCAGCGACTCCTTGCAGTCTACAATCCCCCCTAGGTCAGGTCACCTCGTGCAGGGATCATCAATGATGCCTGGAAGCCAAATCGCAGGGGTAAGTGACCTTGCTGCTTCAGGGATCCAGAAGTGTGAAATGGCACTGGATAGTGACCCTCTGGAGAAGAGGCAAATTACGTCTGCCTTTTGATGGTGGTAAAAGGAGACTGGAGGATATGATCGACACTAAATAGGAAAAATGAATCTGTGTTGGCAAAAGTCAGCCTCCTTCTCAGCCTCTTTCTTTTCTACAGAATGTTTTACATGGATTCAAAGGTAGACTGGACACATACTTGGAAGACATTTCCTCTGAGGGTTTACTAAGCAGGCAAACCACAGCATCCTCAGGAAATCCCTTGAATTGAAAAGAATTTGATGCTGAGACAACACCGAGGGGAAGTGTTAGATATGCTTGCTCCGGCGCCTGGTTAATGCCATTGTTGGAGATAGGATCCTAGGCTAGATAAAGTCTTGAACTGAACCAGTATAGCCATCCTTGAATATGTGGGCTCCAATTGATTTGCATGAGAGAAGAAATGAATTCCTTGAAGGATTTTTTTTCCTAAGGTAAAAAAAATGGAGTTTAGCACTTAACCCTTATTAAATGCTGCTGGGAGTTATATGTCATAAGGCCACACATTTGCTCAGTAATCCCTTCCCTCGTTCTTTCATGGGGTATTCAGATTTCAGATCCCTTACACAGTTCAGGGACTGTTCAAGTTCCCCAAAGCTTCAAAACAGTTCTTGAGAAGCTCAAAGAGCTCATCTTATTGAGTAACGAGCCCCTTTAAAAATGTGCCTCTAAAGAGAGATGGTCTTATTAGAGCTTTTTTGTTTGTTTGTTTCGGGTTTTTTTTTGGTTTTTTTTTTTTTTGGTGTCTGTCCCAAGCAAATGCAAACTCCTTATCCCCTAATCCAAACCATGGACCTGGGGCTGGGGTCCCAGTAATGTGAAAGAGCACTAGGATGTAATCCTCGTCTCTTGTCTCTCGGTACCTGTTGCCTGCTCCACTCAATGCAGGATGGGGAATTCCTGGCAGCTATGTAGCAAAGAACAGGAAACGTTTTGGGATCTGGTCACTATGGCCATTGCAATGCATTTGCTGTTGGTGCAGAGAATCAAGCACTGCTGGGCGTTGCTTCTTTCCCATCTCAGCACATGGCTGGCTGGGAAATCAGCCTGTGGAAAGCAGGCTCTCAATGGTTGTGAGATGGGACAGTCAGCTGCACTTTCCTGTGTAATTTTAGGGAGTTCACTATCTTAAAATACATTATCTGGAAGAAACAGAAATCCAAGAGGTTTCAGTGTTATTTCTAACAATGAGGTTTTGATTGTCAGTGCCTCAAAAGCATTATTATTCAAGAATTGAATTTTTCAGATAAAAGTAGGCAATTGTCCATGTGGACGTCTGTGTGTGCACAGAGTTCTTATATAGCTGAAAACTTCAGATGCTGGAGTAGCTCAGGATGGGTAGCTCTCCAGTGCATGAATCACACAAATCTGGTGTGTTGGCAATTAAATGAAAAGTGTGAATGGAGTTAAGGACAGTACAAAGGAACAGAAAAGCTTTTTAGGAGAGGTGATGCATGTGAAGAGCCATCGCTGAGTTTTGTTGTTCCCTTTGCTTTTTCTTGTAGGATATGAGCTCTCTTCACACCCTGCAGCAGCTTGTATTGCTTCCTGGTCACATGCAGTCAGTTCCCCAGTTTCTTCTGTCTCAGTCTCAGGCCGGGCAACAAGGTAAGAGCAAGACAAGCTAAAAGGGACAGTGTTATAAGCAGATACGGATCTAGGAAAAACCTCCCTTCTCATAACTGTTGTTTTGAATCTGGTCTGTTAGGTTTTCCCAGCATGATGGTGTCTGTTGCCCTGCTATGTTAGCAGATGCCTTTTCCCCTGCTCTTCCCTCCGTGCTGGTTCCCGCTCCTGGGATGGTCCCTTGCCCCTGGAAGGGGCCCGCTCCGGAGAGGCTCCGGGCACCTGTGGCTTGTGTGCGCCAAGAGTGCCACCTTGGGGCCAGTCTTTGCAGAGCTGGTCGGGATCCCCCCTCCGAAATTCAGGACAGCAGCTGGTGGGTGGCTTCCAGCAAAACAGCAAGGAGCCTGCTCCTTGGGCAGCAGTTGCATCCTGCCTGGGCTCCCAGCCTCGCTGGGTTCGCACTCTTCACTTCTTCCAGAAAACTAAGGAGAGGCTGAGTGGGTCTCTTTACGTGCCTTAGAGGGTCTCTTTACGTGCCTTAGAGGGTCTCTTTACGTGCCTTAGAGGGAGAGCAAATCCAGGGAAGGTGCTGAGCGGCTCTGGTGGAAGGACAATGCTGGCACTACAACAAACAGGTCTAACCTAGCCAGGAGCAACCCATGGATGAGAGCCAAGAGGTTTAGTGTTGCCAGTCCCAAATCTTGCTCCAAGCCATGGGGCAGGAGAGGACAGGAGGTCTAACTACTTCTGAAACAGAGTGTAACCAGCTTTGTGAGAGGGATGAAAGGACTGAGGACTGAACGCAGTGCTTAAGAAAATCTCTGCTTCTATTTTTACCACTGATTTTTTTTATGGAGGCATTTTTCCAACAACAGGGATATAAGTATGTCATTGATGATCTTTCATGCTTCTTGTGGACACACAAACATAGTCTTTGATCCATAACTGGACAGATGCAAAGGGACTTGGGTCTTCTGCTTACATTCTTGATTTATTCCAGTGCAGAGGTCTCTCCATATGAACCAAAATTCAGAATTAAAACCTTAAACTTTCTGTAGCTTGAATTCACTGGTACAGATGCTCCAAAAGAAAACCTATGTTGTAGGCAAGTGGGAAACCTATTTCTCATTGACAGTATATAAACTCTTCTCTCTGCCGAGTGATACTAAGTGATGTATGAAGAAACTACTAGATATATATTTAACAATAATCTAGAATTTAGTTTGTTTGAAATGGCAGAGTTAGAATAACCTATTGCTTACTGTCTGCTTTTATTCTTGTATAATAGGAAACACATTATACTGGAAAAGAAAACTTGCTTCCTTTTGTAGAGTTAGAGTTTGTTCTGTTATGTGACTTCCTTTGGCAGTTATAGCCCCTTCAACAGATGGCCACTTGTTTGGCCGTGACCCCTTTTGGTTCCAGACTTGATACAAACTGGATATTCTGGCCAGTAGCCATCCTTTTGTGCAACAGCACTTCCATTTGAATAGACGATTGCCAAGTTTTAATGACTCTCTGTCATGTGTGTGCATAGCCACTGGGGAGTGAAAGTGAAGGCACAGATTGGTTTTGCAGAATTAGTTGTTTGGTACAGATACAGATGGAGCGTTCATACTGAAGAGATGCACAAAACATTCCTGCAGTTGTCCCTCAGGATGCCATAGGAACACCCTCAACGTTTCCTGAGCTCTGACTGATGGGTACATCATTTAATGGATTTCATGGCCAAAGGGACTTGGCTGTGGGCTCAACCTTTCCAAGAGGACACGTGTTTTGGTTTGGTTCTAGTGTTTTAAAGCTGGTTTTAAGCCAGATATGTTCCCAGGTCTGATTCATTATGCCCTGATCTGATTCATTGGGCAGCCCTTCAGACAACTAATGCTGGCACACTTGGATAAAGGGGTGAGCACTCTGTGCTGTAAAGGTGGAAACAAGCAGCTAGGTAGATGCTGGGAATACTGTCAGCCAAAATATTGCTGCTGAAGTCTTCATCTTATGAAAACACAGCCTTGGTCTCATCAGCTGTCAAACCGGTGATTCCTGAATCCAGTCCATAATTTTTATTTGAGCTAGAGCTTAGCGAAAGCAAAGGTGTTCAATCATGATTTTAAAGACTCCAAATGACAGAGCATCCACCATGTCCCTAGGCAAGCCATTCCGGTGATTAATTACCTTCAGTGTTAAAAATCTGCACCTCATTACCAGCCTGCATTTGAAATTCAAAGTTGTTCCAGCATTAGAGAGGCTTATTGAAACACCAATCTAAATAAATAAATGGGATCCTGCACATTCAGATCTAAATTAAAAAAAGAAAGACAGAAAGAGAAGGGGGAGTGATTGATTCTGGAGATTATTTTTTTTCTTTTTTTTTTTTTTTTCTTTTTATAGCAGAAGTTCATTAATTTCTATAGTTTTCCCTGTAACTGTCAGTTACAATCAATAGAATATTATTTATTGTTTCAAGAAAGATTATAAATCTTCACTAAATTCTATAGGTTTCACCTGCAACAGACTTGAAAAACCTAACTAAATTTCTAGGGAACTGCACTGCTTTGGTCACTACTTAATCCTTTAGGACGTTCCTTGTAAGAGATATAGGCTTGTACTTGGCAGTTTGTCAACTAAACAATTACATAGTCTCCATAAATACGAGTTTTGTTAGTTTTATAGATTTCTCTTCTTTTTTCCTTTCATCATTTTGTGTCAGCTTATATATTCCAAAACAAATTCAATTTATTTGAAATACAGTAGGGTAGAAAAGAAAGGGTCAGATGGCTTCAAAATGACACTTCAAAATGAAATGTACAGTAGAAAGCAGAGTGGATAGACTCACGAGATTAACTGTAGCATCAGGACTTTTTTAACAAGATCAAGCAGCTGAAAGCTGGAGTCAGAAAAGCTTCTATTGGAAATAAAATGCCCATTTTTTAACAGGTACAATGATTAAGCACGGGGAGAGATCACCACTAAGGATATAGTAAATTCTCTGCTGCTTGGCATCTAAAATCAAAGTTAGATGTCTAAAAAGTCTATGGCCTAGTTCAGCCTTAGGTTAATGAGCTACACACAGGGATCAGTGGGTGAGATATTTTACCTATATCATTATTGTAATAATGCTTTTCAGGCTAAAAAGCCATGAAAATAACCTTTCCTTTCTCATAATCCATCTTAGAGCCATTTGCGTTTGTAATGGCTGAAATTCTCATATTTTGAGCAAGAGCTAGCTGCCGTTTTCCATTCAGAGCCTTTAGAGTCTTTCCTGTGCAGAGTGATGGTCAGCTGCCTAGGTGCTGATGAAGCAGCTGCTCTGATCAGATGCATCTCTCTTTCTCTCCTCAGCTTTGCAGCCAAACATCCTCTCCTTCCCTCAGCAACAGGGCAGCCTTCTCCTCTCCCAACCAGGACCCAGCCTGGCATCGCAGGTAACTTGCCTCAACGTTCAGTCCAACATACAGTCCCACCCTGAGAAGCACTCATCTACAAAAAGTGTTGCTTCATTAAGGGAAAATGGCAGAGAAAATTGTGTGCTTTTCTATTGTTGTGACTCTATGCATCTTATTTTGTTGTTTTAACAGGCTGTGGGCCGTTCTGGACTCCCCGGCTCATCAGTTGAACCCCACCTGGACGTACCCCAGCATTTGCAAGTGGCAAAGCACCTAACTCCATCAGGAGCATCTGAGGAACCCAGTGACCTGGAAGAGCTGGAAAAGTTTGCCAAGACTTTCAAACAAAGGCGAATCAAATTGGGGTTCACACAGGTGAGCAGCCTTGTCCATGGGAAAGCTGGTGTCGCTTGTGATGTGAACATGTTAGGCTGGGGAGATTATGGCAGAGGAGTGGCTGGACTAGACATAGTTTGGCTTTCTTTGGAGCATCCCCTTCCAAATATATGAAGAGACAAAACCTTCCTAATACTTCATTACCATGACCTCATTATCTGTACCTTCTTCAGTACACAAAGGCTCAGGGGTGTGAGGCAGACTACCGTGGGAAGAGAAGTCACTTTCTCTGGAAGACAGGTCATGGAAACTAGGCTGTACCTATTCTGAAAGCAGCCTGGGAGGTCATCTGACAGCAGGAAGCTGTGAGGGTTTTTTTCTGAGCTCATGATCTTGATTTGGATCTTCTCTGGCAGGGTGACGTGGGACTTGCCATGGGGAAGCTCTATGGCAATGATTTCAGCCAGACCACCATTTCCCGCTTCGAGGCTCTCAACCTGAGCTTTAAGAATATGTGCAAGCTCAAACCTCTGCTGGAGAAGTGGCTGAGTGATGCAGGTAGGTGACATTACGTGCAAAACCACCACCAGTCTTGGCCAGGATGAGAGGATCCATTCAGGAACCTCCAACAAAAGCCAGGAAAATCCAAGCTGGAGCTAAGACCTCTGAGATCTGTGGCTAGGCTGGTATCAGACTGCTTTCCTCTGTGGATCATATGTCAGGTTGCATAGCAGCCTAGATATCAAACCATGTCTGTACTTCTTCTGTGACAATATGGGATTCACATTGCAATTTGGTGTCTGGGACAGTCCCTTCTTGCATCGCCTCTTGCTCTGTTGCATGGCCTAGGTCAAATTGCTGGGCTAATTCATTCAGTCCCTCCTTGTGTAAACTGGGAAGAGTGGGAAGGGACTTTTTCTAAAGTGCTCTGAGGTCAGCCCATGAGCAGTAACTAGAAAAGGAAGGTATCACTGCAGGGGGAATCCCCAGTAGCAGCAGTATTGGCCTGGTGTCCTCTGCAGGCTGCAAGCTGCTGTAGGAGTGGCATTAATCCCATGGTCTTCACCCAGCCCTTTAGGAGTTGCATGTTTGACCAAGTTATGTCAGGAGGTGTCTCAGCTACATGAGGTCTGATCCCAGTGGCGTAAGTCAACATCTTTAACTGTGTGAAATCAAATCATTGGAAAATGCATGATCCCCATCAGAGCAGGCTGGAAATCAAGCTGGAAAAAAGAAAAATAATGTGTTAATTAAAAATTTAGTACTCATTTCTTTCCTGATTTGGACAAGATCATTGATGGGTTTGGGACTGTTGGAGCAATTTTAATCATCGTCAGAGGAATGATCCACAATGTAGGAATATTTTACTTATTTTAGGCGGTGCCATAATTCCCAGAAAGGATCTAGGAATGAAAATAAGTCATTATCTTATTCAATTTCTCTTCCCTTTCCTCAGAATCTGCTCCTTTGGACTCTTCTATGAGCACTCCCAATTCCTACCCCTCAGTGAATGAGATGTTTGGACGGAAAAGAAAAAAGCGAACCAGCATTGAGACCAACATTCGCTCCACACTGGAGAAAAGATTCCAAGATGTGAGGGGAAAATCTTTCAATATGTCTTGTGAACTCTCTGAGTTTGGCATTTGCTAGGTCATAGTAGCAATGAATCCTCAAAAAAGGGATCTCTTTTTGTTTGTTTTGATAGCAGGTTAGAAAATGCTTGAAAGGGTTAACAGGAAAAATGTCAAAACCAACAAAATCAGACCCAATTACTTCCTTGGTAAATGTTGTTTTAAAGGAATTACAATTTCATCACCACACCTCCCCATTACCATTCAATGATCAGTGCCCTAGTCAAAGCTGATCTCCTGCACCCACCTCTTCTCTTTGCGAGTTGCAGGCATGTGTCACGGGAGCTGTGTGGCCCTGGTGCAGCACGGAAACAGATGCCCCGTTAAGCAGGTCTTGGAAGACCACAGAAGTAGTTGCTCCAGATATTACTGCTGAATCATTTCAGAAATGGAGCCTTTTACTTTTCAAGCATCAAGATTTTCAAGAAAAAATACTACAAAGAGCAAACAGAGCTTTAAATCAGCAGGACTAACTTGTCCATTGAAAATTTTTCATCAACATCAGTTTTGACTAGCCCTCATTTTTTCTTGGTTTCTCCCTCATATCTGATCATATCAAAATTTCCTCCTAAGGCTGCTAAGGAAAACAAAGACAATCATTGTCAGGTCATTATGGGCACCTCATTCTTAGCTAGTATGAGGCATTCTTTGGAATGGTAAAACTGTCTTGGCATCTCTGTGCTAGGTATTTTTGACCCTCAAGTATCCAACTCAGATCAAACCCCATAGAGCTAAATGCTGTCAAATAAGGGATAGGTACTGTTATTTCCCTTTATAAATGGTGGGTGGAAGAAGAAAGAGAAGAAATGGCTTTTTGAGATGGTGCAGGTAATCGTACAAGCAGCACTCAGGTGTGTCCTGTGTAGTGATAAGATGACCACCAGTCGCTAGCTTCCCCCCAAGCAGTGATTCAGGGCGCTGGTAAGATCAAAGAGCACGGTGCTTTATGCAACAGCAGGGCCAGCTCCTGTGACTCATACCCCATTGATTCCATGGCACTTGATACTGAATCAGAGGCACTTTCTGGTTCACAGAACATAATCTCTCACCCAAATATTTACCCTTTGTCTTAGAAGCAAATTTTCTCCCCTCCCCAGTTTTCAGCTAACCCCACCCTTGCCCTCTGCCTTTCCAGCAGCAGAAGCATACATTGCTAAGCTTCTGGGGGCTTTCTTTAACCTCCTGCCCTTTCTTAGCAGAATCCCAAACCCAGTTCAGAGGAGATATCCTTGATAGCAGAGCAGCTCTCCATGGAAAAGGAGGTGGTTCGGGTCTGGTTCTGCAACCGGCGCCAGAAGGAAAAACGGATCAGCTGCCCGATGCCATCCCCCATCAAATCACCTATCTACAATTCCAGACTGGTGAGAGACTTTGGATTAAGGAGTTCTACATGCTATCCCAAACAAGAAGGGGAAAGGGTGGGAGGATACAGCAGGGTTTGCTGGAAGAGGAATCAGGACAGAACACTTCCTTGTGCACACAAGTCCCAGAGTTGATGGCAAGCCCACTCCACTGCCTAGTGTGGGACTACGCCTGCAGAGGTGTGCAGAGAGGCAGCTGGCATAGCCACAGATTGGGCATATACACAACATCCCAACTTGAATGGAATCTCATGCCTACTCTTACAGAACATCTATTTTTATTCAATTAATGAAAACAAGTGACCTGTGTCAAGAGTGTCAGGCACACATAATATTCATTCTGATTTCTTTGCGTGGCCTTGAATATGAGAATGGTGCTTCTACAGTAGAGTGAATAGAAATATCTGTGGGAGCCTCAGAAGTAGGTAACAAGTCTGCCTGGGAGTCAGCACACTCTAAAAGGAATGTGAAAGGAGTGGTATTTTGTGATCTCTACCTTTAAGGTGCCAACTGCTTTCTGTTTCCTTCTTTCTCTCTAGGTCTCTACCTCAGGGTCCTTGGGGCCCCTCTCCGTCAATCCGGTGCACAGCACCATGCCTGGGACTGGTAAGCCTTGAGAAACCTGCCTCACTCACCATTCCTTCCCTCCTTCCTCTCCTCTCGCTCTCTGACTACTTGGTTTCTAGGTCACATTTGCAGGCCACTCTTATTAAGACCCTTGGGTTTGGGCAGGGAAAGTATCCCCACATAACTTGTGTACAAGGATAAGAAAAGCAGTTTTTCTCTTGGCTGGAACAAAGGTGAGGAAAATTTCTTGGGCATGGTAACATTCCCAGGGTAATCCTAGGCAAATTTTACTGGGGTGTTTAGGTTTGGGAGCCAGGCACGCCTAGAAGCCAAAAAAAGAGGAGTGTTTGGGGGGTAGGTTACTGCATTTCTTCAGCAGAACACTGTCAGATCTCCTTCAAGAAGTGCAATTCACAGGAATAGAAACCAAGAGCTACAGAGAGTACAGTCCTGGAGACCCCTACCTTCTCTGTGGCTGGGGGTCACGTTCTGCCTTGCTGCTGCAGAGCAGACAGTGAGTCAGATGAACAACAGGATGGGTACAAGATGGCAGAAGTGTCTGGGCTTGGGCTGTCCTTCGCAGGAAAAGGAGATCCCAGCCTTATTCTGCTTTCTCTGCTACACAGTAACATCATCGTGTTCCCCAGGGAACTCCAGCCGGCCCTCATCCCCTGGCAGTGCTCTCCATGCCAGCAGCCCCGGCACAGCCCAGAGCAACTCCAAAGCTGCGATGAACTCATCTGGTTTCAACTCTTCAGGGTAAGGCAGTGGGGGCTCACACCTTGCTCCTTGGCAAGGGCATCGGAGGGCTTGGGAGAAAAGCAATGGAACCTTAGAGAAGAATGTGCAAGCTTTTAGAGACTCCAGCAATGTGGAGCTATGTGGTGGCATGTTCTTACACGAAGCTTCACATCTAACCTGAAGCTCCTTGGGATATGGCTATTTTTCTGCTTGAAGATAAATAGTAAATCAAGTTTTGCCTGAAAAAAGGAGGAAAAACAAAACAAAACACACACACCCCTCCATACCCCCCCCCCCAAACCAACCAACACAACCCTAACCAAAACCCTGAATAGAAACACCGGCCATAAGGACTGTCCTAAACTAACTCCTTGTGTGGAGGAAACAGAAGGCAGCTTATTTTGCTGTTTCTGCTTGGATAACCCCCTCCACAGCCTGTTTTGTCTCCTGAGGTGCCACCCAGAAAGCATAGTAACTATTCGACAGTGACAGATGAAACAAGAACAAAGATTTTCCTCTTCCCTGCCTTTAGATGCTATAAAAACATCAAGCCACACACATGGGCTCAGAGCCCTTCTGGTTATTCCACTGAGCATGCCTCTGCCACAGTCTGTGCTGCTTAGGCTTCTCTGCACTTTAGTTTCTGCTCCTTGTTGCACATCCATCAGGATGCTGTGGTAGTAGGAAGGCAACGGAGAGCAGAGGGAGTTGCCCATAGTTGCTGGGCTTCCTGAGTCATGGGTCATACTGAATCAGACTGCCTCTTACACGGAAGAGGAAGTCCAACAGCCAGGTAGTATGTGAAATCATGAGCACAATGGAAAATGTTGCTTAGAAAGACAGAGGGGTGCTATGAGCTTCCTATAGGAGCAAAGGGTCATTTGCTGGTTGCCAAGTTGAAGTAAGGTTACAAATGGAATAATAATGATCTTTATTTCAAGGGAAATTTTTAACAACATGGCAATTGTAGCTCTTACTTCCTGTGTCGCAAACAGATCTTGGTACCGATGGAATCAACCTACCTACCTCCACTGAGATGACTCCTCCATCATGTGTAAAAGGAGCTCTGACTTCCAGCTATGGACCAACTTCTCTAGGAACAATGTTTGGGGCAACATCTGGCGTTCAAGTGCCTTCAAAATGCTGCCAAATGAAGGTCTTGTTTAAGGGAAGCCATAGCAGCAGAACTCTCCAGGGACTCAAACTGCAGCTGACCTTCCCCAAGGATTCTCAATGCCGACAGTGACATTATAATACTCTTCCAGGCATTCACTTTGAGAATGAGCCCTTGCTTAGCACTATTCGCATGAAACACTGCCCTCTGCTTGCAAATCTCTGCATTCACACTGGATTGCCTGGCGATCTTTAATCTGGAAGGATTTCTATGTCAGGACCCTCTTTTCCCCTCACTCATTTCAGAGATTCCCATAAGAAGGGTCTATCATGCTGTTACTGTCACGCACACATACCATAAACCCCCAAACTGAGCCGAGGTTACCCAGTTCATTTCACCAGAGACCCGTGTCTACATGTGCACCTTGGTTTTCAATAGACTCCCAAGGTTGATGGCACTGTGCTTTATCCACTGCCAAACTTGCTTTGCTTTGAGCCATTCTGTTCTGTTTCTAAAGGTGACTTTTTCTTCCTTCCCCCCTCCTTTTTTTTTTTTTTTTTAATTAAGTATTTTAGAGCCTTCTTATTTTTTCCTTTTTAAAAAAATCATTGTCTTTTGCAAAATTTGTGTCCAGGTCTTGTTATTGTTCACAGCTGGCCTCACTGCCCCACTGGAGGACGTCACTGTGCAGAAACCTTGGGTGAACCTCTTACTCCATTGAACACAAAAGCAGTTTGTGTTGATTTCATAGGACAAGGATTAGTCTTGGCCTTCCCTTCTTTCTGTTATTCATCCTTTGGGTTTTATCTGATACCAAATGAAAACAGCCTCTCTGAAATAGAGGTGTGCATGCGTTCTGGTCTTTCCTGACTTGTAAGTAACGTAGCTTGCCTGTTCTCTGCAGCATGCTCGCCTGTTTCTGAGAGGACAAGTTGTATTGCTCAGGTGTGAATCTTGAGGTTTGTGTGTGCAAGTGTTTCTTAATTTCATGAGATGCCAAAGCGTAGGAAACTTCAACTTTCATAGCATATCACCAGGGAAATTGTTGTTACTTTGCGACTCTCCACTTGAAAAGAGGTAGTTATTTAATTTTGTTAAAGTAGACTTGAGTAATACAAGTTCCTGTTCAGGTTGTCTATGGGTACAAGTAATTAATTCAGTTGAACTAGATTAAATAAGCATCTGGTTCACAGATTGTAAATAGACATTTAGACATTTTTGAGTAGTAGTCTTTTTTTTTTTTCTGATGGCCTTTTTTTTTAAGGTAAATGTGAGCTTTTTTTTAAAAAAGAAAAAAGTAAAAATTATCATTTGTAACTTCTGGTAGACAAAAAAATATTTGATCCATCATTTCTTGTCCTACTCATCCAGTCCTGTGTGATGAACTATTGCTATAGGGAGTCTGTGGACCTTAGTTGTTTATCACCTACCTTCACACAAAGTATTGAGCCCTACGTGCACATTGTATATAGAACCGCATTTGTTGCTTTGAGTGAGGTTTTGTTATAGAAGCAGACACTGATAATAATGAGCTGGGACTGGAAAAAATAAGGTAACATTTTTGGAAAAATGGAAATTAAGAAAAATATTTCATTTTTAAAAATACTAAAATAAGTTTTTTAAAAGTGTTCTAACACAAAAAAAAGGGAGAAACTATGTTTCCGTTTCCTGGATTCCCCACCACCACTCATTTACCTCTAACTGAAACACTTTCATCATATCTGTTTTTCAGTGGAAACTTTAAAATTAAATGAAACTTTTTTTCCCCAAGAAAATCTGTTGTGATTTTAAAAAACATTTCATGTTTGGAAAGTAAGAAATCATAGAATCATAGAAAGGTCTGGGTTGGAAGGGACCCCAAGGATCACAGAGTTCCACCCCCCCTGCCACAGGCAGGGACACCAACCTCCAGGCCTGGATCTACATGAGGTTGCCCAGGGCCCCGTCCAACCTGGCCTTGAACCCCTCCAGGCAGGGGGCATCCACCACCTCTCTGGGCAGCCTGTTCCAGCACCTCACCACTCTCTCCGTAAAAAACTTCCCCCTAATATCTAATTTAAATCTTCCCTCCTTCAGCTTCAATCCATTCCCCCTTGTCCTGCCATTTTCTACCCTTTTAAAAAGCTGGTTCCCCTCCTGTTTGTACGCTCCCTTCAGGGACTGGAAGGCTGCAATGAGGTCCCCCCGCAGCCTTCTCTTCTCTAGGCTGAACAAGCCCAGCTCCCTCAGCCTCTCTTCGTAGGGGAGGTGCTCCAGCCCTCTCATCTTCTTCGTGGCCTCCTCTGAACCCTCTCCACGATGGGAAGTATTGATCTAACTCTCCTGATTGCTATGGCCCTTCTTTGTGCCATTAAATTTTCTTACATGCTTAGAGGGTTGATTTCAAGCCTTGTTCTCCATTGCTTTCTGACTATATTGAGAGATGTGAACTAATTTACTATGATAATTCTAAAGCTAAGCTGTGACAGGTTCGGTACAGCGATGCAGGTGGGTGTTCTCAGCAGATTTCTTAAGGTTCCCATAACTGTCTCTAACAGGGACTTCCCTGCAAGAACCATCTTCTACAACTAGAGTGACAGGAATTAAACATGCCAGCTTTTTCTATGATGTGCCTTAATCACGGGATTATTGAGGAAAAAAACAAATTCTCCTCCAGCCAAGGAAATAGTACCACAACAGTATTTTAAAACAACTGTGCTACAACAACTGCATTTAAGCTCAGCTAGTTGTTTGCTGATCAGCTGCAGGGACGGATCACGCAAACATGCCCTCCCTGTGCAAACTTACCCCTGCCACTTGCCTCTGCGGGATCCCTTATAATGGTGGGCTCTCAAAATGAGCTAAGGCAAGCCCTGCAGCCCCAGAGCAATACCTGCTCAGCTCCCCTCCAGCGCTGGCTCTGTCCCACTGGAAAAGCTGCGTGACCACTGCTGAACGCTAATAGTGGAAGGTCTCTCGAAACGAATGCGCTCGCGTATACACAACCAGGGACTGGTAACAGTTTTTAATCACGCTCAAGATCTTTGCTACTGGATAGAGAATTGGGGTTGATACTATGTTTAAGTATTTTTCCTGATTCATTTCAATTAGTTTCATGTGAGCAGCTGAGTTAAACTGGCTGGGGGGCTGGGGGGTGGGTCTAAGGGAACTGTACTAAAATGGTGGAGGGTAGGAGAAACAGGAATGAGCAAATCAGCAGAAATTTGTTTTGCTTTTTAACTAAAACATGTTGGTGTTGTGTTGGAAAGAAACCTTTCCAGAGTTGTGTTTCTCTCTTATCTGGTCTAAAAGATTAGAAAAAAAAGTATACTTTTACATGAAAATTTCAACTCTGGCATAGTTTAAAAAAAAAGAAAATCCATTCAGAAAACAAATCATTGACCTGTACTCGTGCAGATAAAATGTGTGGGAGGAGAATTTTCCTCTCCTGTCTCTGGCTGGGATGGCAGAAACCTCACAGCATACTAAGATGAGCCGATGCCCATAGATGACTCTATCATACCTACCACGGCTGAACCCTGCCCCGGTCCATTGCTATGGGCTGTACCCTTGGAGAAGAGATGCTGCAAGTCCTAAGGGAGAGGTGCAGGTGATGATAACTGGCAAATTCATAACCCTTCCCTCAAGGAGCTGCCTTTCATTGAAACACCTCGCCTGAGCTCCCGTAAGGGCTGGCCCTTACAGACCACTATGAGAGGAGGCCCTTATGGGCCACTACGAGCACTATGAGAGGAGGATGGGGGATGAAATAACCTTTTTTCATGCCAGCCTGAGAAGTGATTTGCATGTGACTGTTTACTGAGTGTGCTGGAACCCTATGAATAAAGTCAGCAGGATTTGGATTCTGACCAAAGAGCAGCCATGACCAGGGATAAAAAGGGGGGGTGGCTGGCTCTCTCTCTGTGATTATAAAGACCCCTTAAGAAGCTTCCAGCTTTTTAAGCAATAATTTTACAATCTTTCTTCAAGGACAGTTCCATATGAAAAAGATGTTCAAGTGGCATGAAGGCTCTTGCCCCAGTATCCCACTCCTAAGATACAGACCTTCTTAAAATTAATATTTTACATAATGGAAACAAGTGCATCACAGGATGGCATGCTGCTAAAACAATGACTCTCTCACTTTTACTTTTTAATTTTTCCTTTTTTTTAAAAAAAAAATTTTTGGCTATTATGAATATTTAAATATTAGCAGATGGGAAGAACACATTTAAAACACCAATCTGTACCTTTGGGACACTCTATCTTATTTCACTTCCTGCATGACCTTGGACAAATCGCTTAATCCCAATTAGGTGATAGTGATGATAATCCTTTGTTTCTCCCAGTCCTCAATTTGTGCTAAATAGCATAGTTCACGAATGATGAACGTTACAGCTGATTCTGCCGCCAGCCATCATAAAGATGTTTATTACACTGACCTGTGGAAAAGCTCTAGTTTCCAGCTCATTTCTGTTGTGAAAAATCTAGAGTTATTTCATAGATTATAAGCAATTCTTTAAAATCTCAGAAGTGACCATTCCTATATTGCCTTCATAACCCTAGCCTGCAAATTTTACCCAGTAATAATTCCTGCACTGATCCTCTACTTGGTAGCTGAGCTGTAACTTGGCTACTGATTTCAGAGTCAGTTGACAGTCTACTTAAACACTTAGTAAATGCTCCCAGAGTTTTGTGAGCCTCTTTTTGTCAAAAGAGACCAAAAATAAAGTTGTGAAAGGCAGCTAACTGTTTACAGTAATATATTTACAAGTTACTGTACATGTATATACTCTTATAGTATAGAGAAGACACATCAAGATCAAGATCTGGCTTGTAACTGGCAAGGACTATTCCATTGAATTTCCAGAAATTCCTCTAAGTAATTTCCTCCAACAAAAGCAGCACCACATACATTTTTTTAATATTATTTCTGAATGCTGGGAGGGAAATTACAAATGTATTAAATGCTGAATAACAGTATCTGCACATTAGTATCGAAGCTGAGATCAAAGCCAAGCTGTGACAGGTGTTGTGCAAACACACCATGAGAGCTGATCTCCACTGAAAAGTTTATAAACACAGTAACAAGTCTCTCAGATTTATTGATAAACTAGTCCTGAGTAGGAAAACAAACACTAGCAGCTTGTTTGTTTCACTGAAAGCTGCAGTTGGGAGGGAAAGCTCTTCATTCCCCTGTCTTCTAGGAATATGTCCAGTCTCACAGGAGCATCTAAGGGATTAAAAATGTACAGAGCAGGAAATTCCAGTTTTCCATTACTAAGAGTCACCTCCCACAACTGCAGATGAACAATGCAGGGAACAATTGCTCACAAGCGGATCTGCCTTGCAGTGGCTATAAAAACACACATAATCTCCTGAACAACCTGATCTGCCTCCAAAGCAGCCCTTGTGCCTGAAAATGGCCTCCGCACTTTATGTCCCTGCTCTGCTCTTCGGCAGAAGAGCTCCTCCACCGTTAGGACTCAAGCATCAGCGACGTGAATCCCAGGAGTGAGTGAAGAGCTAGCTGAGTCTCTGCCTACAAGCACCTCTGTGGGTCCCATCTCTATTGCTTGTGAGTATAAGGGTTGCAACACCCTTCATGTTCTATTTTCATCTGTGGTCCGGACATTCACAAGCTCTCTGGAGAATGAGCCAGATCCCATTTAGCTCCAAAATCAAATCAAGGACATGGTATGCCTTTGGAAGTTATGGTCTGTAGGCAGACCTGTCTCTAGTTCCTGCTCTTCTCAGCCAGAGACAACTGAACTGACATCCTCGGAGTATAAAATGGACAAATATTCCTGATGTTCCTCCCTATTGTCAGATGCTGGAGTGCATATAGGAGATGCACTCCTATTAGTGACTGACATCAGGGGTGACTTTTACACTTAACTGCTCTAGCAACTCCAGAGCTCTAAGCAAGTGCACAGACCAGGTAGGAGGTGGGGTACCTGATACATCCATGATGTTTAGCAGTGCCCAAGTTCAAGCAAGACTGGGAAGGGCTGGAAAATTAACATTTTGCTGTTGGTATTTAATTTCTTCTATTGTTCATTGCCCTTTCTTTCCTCCTCTGCTTTCCACCTGGGAGGAGAGTGAGTGCAAGCACCTAAGTGACGACGGATGGCCTCTCTCATGCTCTGAGTTTGGTTTCACTCCCAGCATAGAGCTCTTTGGCTGTAGGGAAGACACACAATTTCCTTTAGACAGTTTTTAAAGCAAAATGAATGAACAGAAATTACATGGTACTGATGCAGAGTTCACTGTCAGGGGCTGGAGGCAGCACAGCCCTTTCCTGGTTACTCACTCCTGCCTCTGCCGGACCCTGGTGCTCGGTCCCAGCTCAACTCCTCGCTCACTCATCCTGTTCTGTGTCACATCTCCCTGCGCATCCCACTCCACTCCCCAGCACCGGACCCAAGCAGTCCCAAACTTGCCCACTCCTGTCTCAGCCTCCCCTCCCGGCAGCCAGCACAGGACAGCACAAAGGTGAGCACTGTAAGCCCACCCGCCTGGCCTCTGTTCTCAGAACCTGTAGGAAACTTGAATGAGGACTCCAGGGCACTTTTTTAAAAAACGGCAGCAACAACAACAAAAGGACAAAAGCACCTCCCCTCTCGCCTGATCCAGCTTTATTGTCCACTTTATCCTCCTTCATCAGAGAAAAACGTTCAGGCAAATGATTAAAGTTCGGGGGCCCTATGCGGCTCTCAACAGCTGGGAGGGCCGAGGCTGGACGGAGGTACCAGCCCGGCTGACACACTCCAGCCGCCTGCCCTTTCTCATACCCCGCTCCCCCTCCCC
>JMFS01137601.1:0-23803 GCA_000699545.1 Podiceps cristatus
GTTTCCAGAGCTTGTACTTGCCTTTCTTGTCCCTCAGTTTGGCCAGCAGGTCCTTGCCTAGCCATGCTGGCCTCTCCTGCCCACTTTCTTCTTCAGAGGAACAGAGAGCTCTTGAGCTCTCAGAAAGGCATCCTTAAAGAGTAGCTAACCTTCCTCAGCATTTCTGTCTCTAAGGACAACCTCTCAGGAGATCTCGGCCAACAATTCCTTAAACAGCCTAAAGTTTGCTCTTCTGAAGTTCAGGGTCCTGATCCCACTCTTGACCAGGCCCGCAATCCTCAAGATCACAAACTCCACCAGGGCATGGTCGCTGCAGCCCAGGCTGTCTCCAATTTTAATGCCTTCAATGATCTCAAATGTCTTCATTTAACACAATACTTAATCAGAAGCATTATTAATAATGAATTTTAAATATAAAAATAATTACACTGTCAAAATATGCAAACTTATTTTCTAGCTATTTTTAGAGACATTTAAATCTCTAAATGGTTAAGTAGTTATTGTTTTAAGGGACTAAGAAATAAAATAATTCCATTAATATTATAGGGATCTAACTCTATTTTTCTGATGTTACTGTTTCTGAGGGAACAGGAGTTGCTATGAAAAATGTTTTGGCCACAGTCCTGTCACAATGGGATGAACATTACAAATATATGCAAAGTTTCAGAAAGTATCACTTATTTTTCCATTTTATTTTTGCTGCTGAAATCTGACTAATATTCTGAATTGAATTTTACATCTCGAAACTTTCCTATTCTGTAATTTCATGATGGGCAGAGCTGCTCCAGACTTCATTAGGTAAAAAATGTCACCACTCAAAGAGGGCCACGAAGATGATCCAAGGGCTGGAGCACCTCCCCTACGAAGAGAGGCTGAGGGGGCTGGGCTTTTTCCGCCTAGAGAAGAGAAGGCTGCGGGGGGATCTCATTGCAGCCTTCCAGTACCTGAAGGGAGCGTACAAACAGGAGGGGAACCAACTTTTTAAAAGGGCAGAAAATGGCAGGACAAGGGGGAATGGATTAAAGCTACAGGAAGGAAGGTTTAAATTAGATATTAGGGGGAAGTTTTTTAGAGAGAGAGTAGTGAGGGGCTGGAACAGGCTGCCCAGAGAGGTGGTGGGTGCCCCATGCCTGGAGGTGTTCAAGGCCAGGTTGGACGGGGCCCTGGGCAACCTTGTGTAGATCCAGGCCTGGAGGTTGGTGTCCCTGCCTGTGGCAGGGGGGTTGGAACTCTATGATCCTTGGGGTCCCTTCCAACCCAGACCTTTCTATGATTTCTATGATTTGCTATCAGAAAACTCACTTTCATCTTCCAAACAGTGAGATGAAATAAGACGTAAATAGAACATGTCCTTTGGTGTACACCTATACGGAATTTCCCATCTTCTTGGTTGTGGTCTTTAGCTCTACATATGCACAGTCCTTTGGAGCACAACTTGTGCAGCCTTTGGAGGGAAAACCAGCTGCTTGCCGAGGAAAGCCCCTCTGCTCCTCATGAATGTAATACCTCTGGTTTGTGGAGGTTGTGGTCAGCATAGAGAAATGGCTTTTGGCTTTTCTTCTGTCATCTGTCACAAGTTCCTGGGTGGTCCAGCTCAGTAAGTGCATCCATCTGTAAAATAACCACTCTGGTAAAACATACTGCAACACGTGAGAAAAGTGTCCCTTTTCATACAGATAGTTTCAAAACCAACAGCGTTAGTGTTTTCCTACTGCCTTCCTATATTGCTTTTTTTCTGCTGGAAAAGTGTGTTGCAAAGATAGAGACTGTAACAGAGGGCTTGTACGATACTCATCCCTTGTGCTTTAGGTAAGGTTTATGAAGATCCCAGGTTTCAGCTGTGTTCACAAAGCAGGGCTCTACTGGCAAGAAGCTATGGGAACATCCGTGTTTTATTAGCACCTTCTAGAGCAGTACAAACTCTCTCCTCACAGTGCAGGAAACTGGCCACATGACTGCAGGGAGTCTTTATATTCAGTTTAGTGCTGCCTATATCCCATATTTACGCACAGGAAAAGCACTGGCTGATGCCTGCTTTCTGAAACTATGTGAGACAAAGTTGAGGCTGAGATGTGGGACCTCCCTTTTCTCCAGCCTGATTTGTCTGTCACCCTTATTCTAAATTTAAGAAATAAGTTTACGGGATGCAAAAGGAAGAATCAGAAATGCTGGCAGTTAAATTAAGCAGCAGAACATCTCGTGTTTATTTTTAGTTTGAAAAAGTGGATTTTCTTTTCCATATGCTGAAGTTCTGCTATCAGAGCCCGGCTGGTAATGTGCATGTTTTCAAAAGCTTTGTGAAAAAGTAAATGTTAGCTGTGGTTAGATGGACCTTTGGCTTAGCTTCTGACCCTTTTGTCATTATTTTTGGCAAGAAAGTTCCATAGAATAATAAGTGGTGGGACTGAAACATAGAGAAGAACCATTCTCTGTGTTGATGAAAGCTCTCTCAGGAGGCTTTTCCCAAAGGAAGCCTTTCTCTTCTTAGGCTGCACCTCACTGTCTGTCACCTGCTATAAGCTGAACCCAAGAGGCGGCTCTGCTGCACCTCTGAACTCTGCCTGTCAAAGCCAGCACGTTCCCTTTACTTTCCTTCCTGAGTGACACCTGCCAGACTCAGGAGGCAACAACATGCTGCTTTTCAGCATCCCAGAACTCTGGTGCCTCTGAGCCAAAGCGTATATTTGCTCAGAATCACGGATACCTCCTGTCTTTATTGAGCAGCTATTTCAGCCCCAAATGGAGACTGTAGTCCCAGAAGACCTTGAAAGGAGTTTGTGAAATGTTAGATAGGAATAGCACAGTACGGCAGAATGTGTAATGCGCATAGCTGATCTTTGGCCTGCTTACTTTTCTCTCTCTGGGAGAATAATATCTGTACATAAACACTGTGTGTTGGACTCCTTGCCAGCTGCAAATGTTCCCCTTAAGAAGAATTAATCATGAGCCTCCTGTACGAGGGAGATGTAAGGCATAGAGGTTTATGGTGGAATTCATCTCCTCTGACTTGAGATATCTGTCATGCATACATCAGCTCTGATGTCCAGGTTATCCTCACTGGCACCTTTATGGGATGATTCCTCTCCTCCTGAAGTAGAAGTCTAAAATATTGAATGATTTTCCCTTTAGGAATGCCAGTTTCTCCCCTCTGATACTGAAGGGAGTCTAGATAACTAAGTCTGATGTTGACATCTGTTTGTTAGCTTCTAAATATGGACCAGATGAATGGGCTTTCATTGTGGAGATACACCAGCTGTTACTCGAAGAACTAAAGACACCCAAGAATTTAACCTTCCTTTAAATTTAGATGTCTGTTATAGCTCTGTAGACTATATATTTAAAAATCATGAAAGAAAAAACATTATCACATGTGGACACAAAATGTTCATTACCTGAGTGTCTGAAAAAAGAATTCCAATATATGTTTTTGTGATATTTTCCCAGTATGATCAAATGTATTTAGTCTCTGTTACATCTCATTTTTAGAGGTTAAGTGACAAGTTAGACATACTAAATTTCAATGAGAAATAGATGCCAATCCAGTGATTAGTAATTAGTTATACTATATTCTTCTGTTTACCTGAAACCCTCTGAAATAAATGATTTTAAAAAAAAACCAAAAAACAACTTTCTAGTACTGCTCCTATTAAATACTATATCTTCAAAATTTAGCTGCCAACCCACAATCCTGTAAATGTCTTTTGAAAATTGCATAAGTGAAATTGCTTTTTAAGACAATGACAGTGTATTTTGATTCTTCTGTTTCCTTAATTGTAATTTTTATCCAGCCCAACTTTTGATGTTAGGTTGATAACACCTCTGATAATATAAAGCCTGATTTACAGCTTTTTCAGTTCTTTACTATGTTATTAGTATGGAAAGCTGCCCATTTTCACTCTTTCAAGATGAGGCATTTGTAGATTGGCTAACAAAGCCTCTCAGCTGAAGAGAAATAGCCATGTAGTTGCTGAAAATGTGATTAGAGGAAATTAATTCTGGATAAAATGCAGGTTTAAGTTCTGAGACATTATGTTCTCCCCATTTTATCATGTCCAACACTGTGCAAATATTGCTCATTAATAGCATAGCTTTGAATTTCTGCACTGTTTCCATCATTTTATATCTTGGGACTTAATCACACTTATATTGTAATTTTATTAGAAAAAGCTGATGTCCAGATCTTGTTAAAGGAATGAAGGTGATAAATATTCTTCCTTGTTTATTGTGTCTGCTTATTTTCTTCTCCTATATTTATAGGAGAGGTGAAAGGAAAGTAGAATAAAACCATCCAGATACAATTTTAATATACGGTTTTATGATTCTGCAATAACAACTATATAATGAGCCTTTCAAAATAGTTCCCAGCCTGTAACTCCCCTATGCTACAGGTTTGTGCCCAAGAAAAACATTTTTGCCACTTTGAAAGCATGACTTCAGGTCATGCTATTTATTAAGCAGTATCTAAATCCACACAGTTTGAGGATTCCAGCAGAGTAGCTTCTGTTGTGGGGTGCTATTGAAATGACTAAGGAAGGTTTCATACAGCCAGGCATTCGCAGTAATTTCATTAGAAAAAAAAAGAAAGGAAAAAAGCATTGAACCTTTTTGTGTAATTTCCACTTGTTGGCCCTACTATAGTACAACATTTCCGCTAGTAGCAGTTTTACAGATTTTGAAATTAAAATGTTGAATCTGAACTTCAATCCCTACTAAAAGGAAATCCCCAGCCCCATTGCAGGTTTTTCTGCATATACTTGTGTGAAGGAGCAGCACAGATTCATGTGCTCTTGACTTTGACACTGAACAGGAGAGCTTTCCATGGAGAGCATTTGTTTTGCCCTTCCCATCCCACACATCCTACACCCATGATCACCAGCATCTAACCCATAGCACACCACAGGTGATACAGCTTTTTCTCTTTCTGTCAGCCTCAGTTCCAATACATTATTTCCCATGGCATGAGAAAACCTGCAGGGTCTCCTAGGATGCTCTCTGCAAACTGTATACTCATAATTACTGCCTTAAACGGTCTGAAGGCACCCCAGCCTGCTGAGGAGTGGGCTGAGTGCAGTGGTTCTCCAACCAGAAACATTCATCTGTCTCGAGGGTAACACTTACGATAAGGGACATGGTTTTATCATATGGCTTGCAGCTGTTGATTTATTCTGTCAAACTAGGGATTTAGAGTGAATAATCCTTTCTCTTTGCCTAATTCCAAATCATACTAGTGGCAGAGCTGGGGAAGGGAACAAGAAAAACGCCGGACCCGTGTTTAATTATATTCCTCTTACCTGCTTTTAATCTATTGGTCTCCAAGCAATTCACAAAATAGGCCATTAATACCGCCTCAATTCCATGTGTCCCATGGGCAAAACAGTGGTATCATAGAATTGTTTAGGTTGGAAGAGACCTTGAGGATCATCAAGTCCAACCATTAACCCAGCACTGCCAAATCCACCACTAAACCATGTCCCCAAGTGCCACACCTATGCATCTTTCAAATACCTCCAGGGATGGTGACTCCACCGCTTCCCTGGGCAGCCTGTTCCAATGCTTGACAACCCTTTCTGTGAAGAAGTATTTCCTAATACCCAATCTAAACTCCCCCTGGTGCAACTTGAGGCCATTTCCTCTTGTCCTTGTCATTTGTTACTTGGGAGAAGAGACCGACCCCCACCTCACTACAACCTCCTTTCAGGTAGTTGTAGAGAGTGATAACATCTCCCCTCAGCCTGCTTTTCTCCAGGCTAAACACCCCCAGCTCCCTCAGTCGCTCCTCACGGGACTCGTGCTCTAGACCCTTCCCCAGCTTTGTTGCCCTTCTCTGGACACGCTCCAGCAGCTCAATGTCCTTCTTGCAGTGAGGGGCCCAAAACTGAACCCAGAACTCGAGGTGCAGCCTCAGCATTGCCAAGTGCAGGGAGGTGATCGCTTCCCTACTCCTGCTGGCCACACTTTTGCTGACAGAAGCCAGGATGCCGTGAGTAGGTGACTAGGTGCAAAACAGAATCTCTTGAGACCCAGGCAACTACACTGTCTGTGACAGTATTTTGAGATGGTCTTATTAGTCAGCACTTTTTCCTGTTTTCTCAGTGTTTGGTAGTATATACAGATTCTTTTCTGCTTGCTTGTTTTAAATACAGATGTCACTTTAAATTAGAGGAAGAGTAAATAAGAGCAAGGCAGTAGAATTCCCATCTAAAAGAAAAAATAAACAAAAGGGCATTGTTTTATCTTTAAAATGGTTTGCTTCTCCCCTTCTTCCTCTCCCTTGAACTTAAAATATCCAGCTATAATTAAATATCCTCCTTTTAAAGTAGGGAACTATATTCACAGGATTGGAGAGGCCAAGAGGCAAAGCCAGGATGGGAGAGCATAGTTTTCTCTGAGCCCTGTGGTGGGAACCATGATATTGCCTTTGCTCCAATCTCTTCAGACAGTTTCCCAGCAGGATACTGAGCTATTTGTACCCACACTGATGCACAACTAGAGTCTATATGCTAAATTAATTTTAATGTATTTTATTATAAACTTAATTTAAAAGCCCATATATGCAATTAAAGAAGTCTTCTCCATCTTGGACCTTCTTTTGTGACCTGTATCTACTGTCCACCCCCTTGTTTGTCCCAAAATCCCCTGCTTTTTTCTCTTGCTGATATTTTATAAAGAGGAAGGGTTAAATGAGAATCTCCTGTGACTCTTGTACATCAAGGATTCTGGCAGGGCTGGTGCCTTTTTCCCTGTGCAAGAAGGGGATGGTTTCTGCAGAGATCTCTGCTCCCCCACATTTTGCTGTGTGCACCCCAGAATTTCTCCTTTGGCTGACACCCTGTGAAGGGGGGATTTCCCTGGTGGTGGCCACTGCTGCTCTCTGAGAGGGGAGGAAGAATACAGCCCCCACAATGCAGAGCTTCACCATTTGATTTGTTAAAGGATGAAGGCTCTTGCAATGAGACCTTGAGCCAGGCTGATGCTTCAGGTCTGTGTACGTCAGTCTCTCAGAACTTGACAAGCAGCCTGGTGAGAAGCAGATTACTTGTTAGAAATGTATAGTTTCGATACCACTCTGTTTTCTCTCCTTGGACTGTACAGGTCTTACTGTTCTCATGACTTCAGATCCTATAGCTGCACCTGAATTAGGTGTGAGTCGTAAGAGGTCTAAGTACAGCTCAAAACCTCTTCCCGCTCCTAGCTAGAGGCTGTCAGATTTTGGAAGAGAGCAGGAAAGGCCTGGGGAAATGCACGATTACAGCATCCCGGCAAACCCTCTTCCTGCCCGGCAGCAGGTACCAAGCAGACCAAAGGCAGAGCGGGCACCTGCGTATGCTGTAGCTGCCCGGGGCAGCAGTGCTGCCCTGCCAGCTGGGGCAGGAATCCTCCCGGGGCAGCGGGGGTGAGGGCAGGCAGGGCAACCTGCCCCGCTCAGCTGCTCCGGTCCCAGCCTTACCTTCTGGCTCACTCAAGAACAGGGAACTAAGCAGGACTAACAGCTCATGATGGTAGCATTCAGAAATCCCTCTGATGTGTTGAAAGACACAGCAGCTGCCTTCAGCTCTCTTTGCTCCCCTCCCAAAGCAGCATCTGCATAGTGGCACTGCATCAGTGGGACTTCAGACTTCCAGATCTGCACTGCCTAGCTGCCTCCCAGCATAACAGTCGGGCTTCAGTGCCTTTTGGCTGTGGCTGTGTTTCAGTAAGACGTGAAAAAAACCAGCCTGTGAAATATTTGCAAATGTGCAACTACAACTACATACACACATTCCTATGCATGCAACCGGCAAATAAACAAGATGGGTAAAAATAAACCTGATAAACTATATCAGAAAATGTATTTTTACTTGCTTATAAATGAGTACCATGATGCTGATGCTGCACAAAACAAGTGATAGACTTTTTTTTTATTTTACTTTATTTTTTATTCAGAGAGTATAGGAAGAGGTTGAGAAACATTCCTTTTGTCTTTAAGAAATTCTAGCTCCAGGTTCTGAGGAAGACCCAGGAGTCCTGTTAATGCTTGGTTGTACAGCCTTTGTTTGAGAAAGTATCCTAATTTCAGAGCACACAAAGACTGCAATCATTAACAAAATAAATAAGTGCATATATTCTTCGGGCACTCAGCCAGTGTAGTATAGTTGTCCTAAAAGGATGCAAACAGCAGTCTGAAAATGAAAACCTGCTGCTATTTTTTATTAATTCTGGATCTTCTGTATTTTTCCTTTTTATTTCTATCTACAAAAAGCTGGTAATTTCAGGGCAGTAACATCAATTAACAGTTTAGTTGGAGTTGCAAAGATTGTCTAATTGGAAAGGCTACAGTCCAATGAGATGCAAATTAATAAGTTCAATTTCCAATGAATTCCAACCAGCAGGAAGTTATGTTGAAGATTTATTTTTCAGCATGACAAAACTCTAGATGCAAAATGTATACATATTTCTCTGATGGGAGAGGAAAATGAAGAGCCAGATAGTTATGCTGGTGTAGAAATCAGAGTAATTGCAATGAAATCTGAAGAGTTACTACTAATTTACAAAGTGTAGCTCAGAACAGACTTTGACCTGAAGTGCTTTCCTCCTTGGCCTCTTTGAAACCATTTGATGGAATTTGGAGTGGGCTGAAGTGGTAGTTCAAAAAACATATGGTATGGCAACAAGATAAAATTGAAGCAGCATGTTGTGCAGACCTGCATGAATCAGTCATGCTTATAAGAACTATATATAGAGAGAAATCTCCTTCCAAGGAGATTTCTGTGGGGACCATACAAAGTACTTAACAGATTGTCTGAAAATAAATCCTGACGCTATAACCTGCAGAAAGAAAGAGGCATTGGTTCAGGTTCCTTGAGCCAAAATAATTCTGCAGATACCAGAGAGTGAGGTGGATGTTTTTTCTCTGGCCGACTTACTTCATGTGTCCAGGTGCTGGTTGATATTCCAGATTCATATGTTTATTATGTAATTGTGACCGTGCTTATTCTCTAGGCATCCAGATTTTGTAATATAAAATACTGTGGAATGCAGAAGAAAGAATCATCGTTATTACATGTTTCAGTTTATATCATTGTTCTTACATGCCTCAGTTTATAAGACACAATGCTGCCAAGCCACAGAGACCAAGCTGAAGACATAATTCACAAGTCTTAAGCTGTAAGCTGAGGGACATTGAGTACAGCAGGCTGGTAAGAGAAACAAAATCCAAACAAGGGTCCCCCTCTGGAAAACAGTCCTCCACGCATACTAGAAAACAGAACTGCAGTTGCAGAATGAAGGTGGTCGCAGCTGGTATCCTGGAGTGACTAGAGCGTCAGCAGTGCTATATATACTAGACATTTTGTTTACACCTTAAACCCTACCTGGAAAAGGCACTGAGTAAAAGTTTAGGTTTGTGTTTCCCAGCTATGTTGTGATGGGGCTGACTACACAAAAATGGATGGTGAGATCAGTTCTTCGGTTAACTGGGAAGTTTTAGGAGATAACTGAATGAATACAAAACCTTCTCAAACACCCGCAAACATCTGAATTTCTTCCCATGAAAATTCTTTTCAAGCCATGATATTTTATCAGGAAAACATCTTATTTTGGTACTGTTGGGCATGTGTATTGCATTCCTATATGAAGTTATAGGCCAATAACAATAATACTTAAGTTGATCTCCAGGAAGGATATGTGATTTTAGAGCATTAATGAAGAGTGATCAAAACTCTCAATATGCCCCACTAAGAGGTAGGAGAGACAGCAGCAAAGACTGTAAAAAGTGTCTGTTGTCACCCGGGACAGGGTGGCTCTTCCAGCTGAGTTTAAAACAGGAGACCTTTCTCTGAACCTTAGGGCTGGGAGGCAGCAGCAGCAGCACACCCCCTGAGACACAAACCTGATAGAAGTGTCTGAAGGTGTCCTAAGTGTTGCTTTGGTGTGCTTAGGTTGGAAGAGTGAACCACCAACCACAAAAAAAAAATCTGAACAGAAACAGATGGGGCATTGCAACTCTGCACATTCTACTCTGTGGGAATTATTTTGGTCTCTCTCCTCAAGCTTGCATCAGTTGTCTGCTCTTGGCTGAACACCCATTCATCATTTTATTACTCTGTGAAATCTATGAATCTCAATATAAAGCCTTATGAGCTTTAAATGGTCCAAAATTAGTATGTGTGGCAGACAGAGGCCAATCAATCAATCGACAAAAATTAATCTGTCTTGTAATGAGTGGCCTGCAGATCAGTTTCTTGTGTGAGCTGAGCCACAGTATTGACTGAGCTGTGAAAACAGATGATGGACCTAAAAAGTTCTGCAAATTAAATTATTTAAATTAGTACTGCAAGTATTAAATCAATGCTAGACAGAACAAGAGGTGATGTGTTCTACTGTTTCTCCAAAAATTAAATCTGGACAGGTGTTGAGCAGTGCTATTTTTCATATTAGTTTTCTGCACCAGCATTCTGTCCTGCCCCAGACCTTGTATTGTTTTTTATTCACTACTTTGGAACCAAATTATAATCAGTGTGATTAGGGATAGATGGTTGCAAGGATTTCTCTATAGATGACAGAGAAGGAGAAAGAGGTGATTTGAGTTGTGTAATTCAGTCCATGAAAAATGACCAATGTTAGTACTTCTTTTGGGGATATCAGCAGAGCAGCAATCAAGGATCTTGAAGAAGTCTTCATTAGAATAAGCTCACAGACCAGGGTAAAGCATTTTATTCACTCGGGGTGCATATGTGAGCTTGAGTACTGTCACCACATGTGTGGCTTTGGGACACACAAGGATTTGGTTTCCACTGTGATTGATCTAAATCCTTAAATCTGTTCTGAAAATCGGGGGTTGGGGGAGTGGAAAAGGTAGTATGGTAATAGAGATGTTGTCTAGCTTTGGTTATTTTCCAGTTGCCAGCCAGCGATTTTCAATATCTGGAAGCAATAATTGGAACAACGATTGAAAAAGTGTTACATTACATGACTCTCCTTCACAGCCATAAGGCTGTCACCAAATACATCTGCTTCCCACCTAATGTCATATATGCGTTCATGTTTCCTACGAAATAATTCAGCTGGTCAAAAATACTGTTTTCTAGGCTGAGAAACAGGGTTGTACTCCACCAGAGGTTTGATCAGGGCTTGTGATTGGTGATGCTGAGTGTTTGGATTGCTCTTAACAGAATTACTGTTTACAGAATTACAGCATTTGTACTGTATTGTACAAATGCAGTAGTATTTGTGGCTTTCCCACTCTTTCCTTTCTCAACATTAACTGTTGCTCTTGTATCTGAAGTTACACAACAAAAAAACATCAGCTGGAAAACGATGGCTGGAGAGTCGTGGTCAGGCAGTGGGCAGGGGAGCTGGTTCAGGGAGGCACCCGGGGAGGAGTCCTTCAGTTCTTGATGGGCACTGTGATTTCTGTTGCAGATGGTATTCATAGCCCTCAATAAAACAGGAAGCAAGAAAAACAACCTGGTTGAATATCAAAGTACTGCAAGGAATATTGGCCAATGGAGCCTCTCAGTCTCCTCTTTCACCTTTTTCTCTGAGGCACTGTGTTCTGGGCTGGGTGGGCTCCTGATTTCACCCTGTGCCCTGGTTCCGAATAGATCACTAGGATCTCATGAAAATACATGAAAAGATGAGTGTAAAAGGCCCTGGGTAATTCAGTAAACACATTTTCACCTATTCTTTTCTCTCCTAAATAAATGTTCCTTTTCTCCAGCATCTGGAATTCAAGTGTCTCCTTTAGAGAGCCACACTTAATGTAGCAGATAACACTGCATTTTTTCAGCTGCAAAGATATTTTCAAACTGCTTCCTGGACTTATGATACTGTTTCATCTCTCCTATCTGTTTTCTTAAGCAGTAATTTAAAAGATGAAAGCTGTTATGCGTGTGCATTTGTATGTATGTATAGTTATATGTGCACTATGGTTGACCTTCATCTAGGCAACCATATATACTGTGGTCATTTTCTGGCAATAGCTGTAGATGCTGAAGTGCTTTTGGGTGAAATTCTTTGCTGAATCTTGCTATTGCTATTGTAACACTAACTTTAAACCACATGGAAGCTTTTAAGATCAATAAAAACTTCCAGACTCTCTCTTCAGGGCAACGTATCATGTTTACAGCTGCAACATTGCAGCCATTGCTGTAATTCAGGTACTACATTTTCAAGTGTTACTGAAAAAGCCATCTAATTTTATGACATTTAATCTCAGGTCATTAATGGAAAGGCTTGTATAACACAAATACATTTGCAAGCAAGGACAATTAGCCTAGCATAGCAGCTAGGTGAGGAAATCTGTGGACTGAGAGTAGAAAGAGCTGTAATGTTTATTACAATGCCCAATAAATCATTTAGAGAAAGAACCAATTACCTGATTACTTTCAGTGTCCGCTCTTCAATTAACAGAGTGAATATGCAGCTTTAAGGAAAAAAAGATGTAATTTCTCTTGATGCATTAGATTTTTGTTTCAGCCTAGAGATCAGATAATATGTATGGATTTTATTCTTGGCCAGTAGACTAGAGTCCATTGCTGAGAGCCTAGTTAGCTCTGGGGTCTTTCACCCTGCTTTACCTGGGGGCTGGGACTACCTGTACTCTGCAACCAGTGACTTTTTATATTATTTGATATATATTATTTATATATATCATTTAATATACCATTAAAGCATGAGATGGAAGGGACCATGGGAGCAGATAGGGCTAAAACTCCCTCTGTGGAGCTGCACTGCAAATGTAGCAAAAAAATTGCTGGTAGTGTGACAATAAACTGTCTTTGTAAAGGAAGTTGGGTCACTTAATCCAATACACTGGGTCAATACAACAAAAATAATCTGATTCAGCTCCTTTTATTGGTTGTTCTGATCTCTTCTTTTCATTGCCAGTGAGCTTCTTGTATGTATGAATGTTCACGAAAAGCAAAGCTGACACTAATATTATTCAAGTTACGAATTATGAGAGCATAGGCACCCAGATGAGCTCTTTTTATTTCATGTGTAGTATGTTTATGTGTGAATTGCACAGGAAAGTAAAAAAGATTCACATTCAGAAAACCTGGGGCAGTGAGTGAGGCAACACAGAAAGTATTAGGGGATTTCACTGCCCGGTGTGAGGTCTTGCTTCAGAGCACTGAGGACCTGAGGAGGGGTGTGCTGGGAATGCTGATCTCGGGGCTCACCTCCCGACGCTGACGCAGAAACTGCACGGCACCCCGAGGCATCCTCTGAGGAAGGCTCTGAACCAGGTATCATAGATTGTGATCGTAGTGAATGTTGAGGAAGCTCCTTCATGAAGCAATGAATCACGAGGAGACGTGGATGGAGAAAATTGATACAGATCAGTTGTTGATCTCTAAGGTGATCTGCAGATGGAAATTGCTGTGCAGTTGCCAAGAGCAGCTGTATGAACTATAAAAGCTTCTTGCCTCACAATCAAAGCAAGATCTCTTCTGGAGTATTTCTAGGTAACACATTGTTCATGCACTGAGTCCATTCATTTCCTAAAGTGGTGCAATGAAAAAGACAGATGAACTTTTTTGGAAGCACCAAATCACGAGTTCTTATCCGGAGCTCCAAGGTCAAATATATAAAAACTGAGAAGCCCCAGAGAGCGTATGTTCCTGACAGAAATTTGCAAAATAAATGAGAACTCTTTTGCCTTTATTTGAACAAGTACGTGATTCCTTTTATGCATATAGGACGCATATGCTTCAACAGCTTCTATCTTATATTAAACAACGATAATGTACAACAACTTTTAACTCATTTTAAACTATTTACTGTGCTTAATTTATCTTAGTATTTATTTGGTGTGATATTAATGATAAAAATATAAAAATGACAAAAAAGAAGGAGTGATATAAAAGTTAAATATTCACTTTCATATATCTTTTTATGCCTGGAGCACTACAGAAATGAATATAGCAAAAAAAAGTGAATTCCAAAAGGTGCTCCCTAATATCAGTACTGAATCCAGGATTTAATCAGCTTGACTGTGCAACAGCTCATCAGACACTTGATGCCAATCAATGTTAGCTGTGCTTTAATAGTCAAGTTTATAGCTGATCAAATTTCAAATTTGATTCTTTTATTGATGAAAAGAAAAGGTATTATCTACTTTGAAAAATCGGCAAATAAATGAGGTTTTACTAACTAGAGGGATGGTTTAAGTTTCCTAGCTTTGGAATAATCCTTGTTTTATGAGAACTAATAATGACTAATCTCACTTAGTACAAAAGAGGACAAGTGCTTATTGGAATTTTTGCCCTATTTTTGCTAATTTTACATGCGTAAATGTTCCAAAATTTAACACTTGGGAAGACCCTGTATATGAAACCTCACTACAGATCATAAGTATAGTTAATTTCATATTGAGGAAAACCTGCAAATATATTAATCCTCAGGAAAATAAGATTAACAGAAGAGTTTATGTTAACAAACTGCATGTCAGAGCATTGCCTGGAGGTCTTGCAGCAAAACATCATTGTTATTCAATAGCGCAGTGTGGGCGGAGAGCTACGAGCTGAAAGGATTATTGATTATACATTTCACTCAAACACAGAAATTTGCTTTCTTTCAGACTGGTGTAATTACACATTATATGTTCTGATGAGCCTTTTCCTTTAGTCGCATTTCCATAGCGCTCCGGTGCTTGGCCGTGTTGCCAGGACAGCAGTGAGGAGATCTTTGTCTCAGAGGTTGTTTCCTGCTTCAGTGAGATGAAACCGAACTGCGCTGAAAGCTGTAAACACTATCCATCAGAAAGTCCCCTTTCAAGCCCCAGCTTTCCGTCGGTCCCTGCCCTCCCTCTGATAGCTCTCCTTTGCTACTTCAAGAGAAAGAGAGAAAAGTTGAGATTTTAGCAGCTTGGCAAAGAGTAAAGCTAGGCCAAATGTGTAAAGTTTGGGTGCATATGTGACAGGGAGGCTTCTCTGTTCAAGGGACGTTGTGTTAACCCAACAGAAATATAGGGGATAGCTGTGTAGTCCGGGTTGAACACGATCTTCTGACATTACTGTAGGTGTTCTGATAAAGATTTGCTCTTATTCCTTGGGCCACGAGTCTACTGAGGATCTGACAGGAAAAGCTCAGAGCAGTAGCGGTTTGGGCCAGGCTGTGTTTTCACTGTGAAGCAAAGCCCTGTGGGTCATTCGTGTTTTGAAATGTCTGGAGTAAGATTTTAGCATTCTGAGTAAGTGCAATTGTGATCATAGCACAGGGCTGTGGGATAATCTGCGTGGCTTTGTTAGTACAGTTCAGATGGGTAACAAAATACAATAGCAGACTTGTATTTTCCTAAAAAAATAAAATTTGGCTTTCTTTGGAATCGTCTTCATCCACCCTTCTGCTAAAGAATTTACTTTTCCAGCTTTTAATTGGTAAAAAGCAAAGATTTTAAACAGAACAGTAAGAAATGAACTTCATGGGAATTTTCATAAATCAGTCTTCTGCCATTTTCTGACTTTCATTTTCTGCTGAGTATTTTCCCTTCAGTCTACACACACACACCCCCACACACCCACACAACCCCCCCCCATTTTAGGTTGGCTCAGTAAGGAGTCCTTGCACCTTGAGTTTTCAATAGAGCAGTTGGATGTTAGGATCATAAACAGAAATCAAGAGGTCTTTTAAAATCCCAGACTTGTTTGTTTTCAGTGTGCAATAAGGAAATCTAATGTATTCACTGCTGATGTGGATAAGGAGAAGCTCGCGGCAAGGAGATTATCAGACAGAGAGTTTATCAACAAGAAAAGACTAAACACATGCAAGGAAAGCCAGGGAATCTCTGGAAACAGCTGCACAGGCTAATATGAAACAACTAAGTGCAAGATTAACTAATAAGTGTCAAGGGCCATTCTACCTTTGAAAGTTTCAACATGGCAATTTCTCACTCAAATACTTTGCTAGTGTTCACATCTGGATCTGCTTTCTCAGCTATTAAAGAAGTGGTTTTTTGTTTTGTACTCCTGCTATGGTTACAGGGCTAGTGTGCCTAACAGGAGATAAACTTTTTTTTTTTTTTTTTTTTTTTTTTTTTTTTTTTTTTTTTTTTTTTCTTTCTTGGGATTCTCAAATAGAATTGCTTATGAGAATCTATCAAGCACACAGTCAATCCCAAATGCTGGTGCCTGTCCATCACATCACCCTGCTCCATCCTATACATCATGATGCCAATGCTATAAATGCTCTGTAGGTATATCCATAACATGAAGATGATAACAAACCTCTGCAAAGCATAAAAGGTCCTGGCAGCCTGGAAAGCCAGCTGTCCTGGGACTCCGTAAGCCCTTTACTAAGAGAGCCAGCTTTCATATTGTCTTAGAGCTATTGATTAGGAGCACTGTGATCTGTAATAACACCCAGGTAATTGTGGAAGAATCAGTGTCTATAAAAAGTTTGATCTCGATTCATTAGCAGTATCAGCCGAAATAGTAAAAGAAGGAAAAAAGCTTGCTTCATATGTTTCTATTTCTAGTATTTGCTATTCTGATTAATGATTAATAACACAGACATTTCAGCTGAGTATCTGTAAAAAGCTTTCTGACAACAGGAGACTTCAGAAATTATCTGCCATATTTTAATTTATGATGTCTTTATCTCATTTTGGATAAAATGGTAGTAAATATAATGTAGAAAAAAATCTTTCAAGGGCAAGAGCCTAGATTAATTGACGTAAAGGAGAGGAGTTCATTGTCTTGAAAGTTCTTTCCAACTCTGATTTCTATGCACTGAGGAGGCTGACAGATAACACAATGAAAACTGTATTTTTATTGTCTTTAGTGATTAAATGCTTCTTTTGTTCAAAATAATTCCTATATTCAGTATATATGCTTAGCTGTATAGTAGCAAACCAGCAATAGAAAATGTATAACTAGTCTGACTCCTGTGCTGAATGAAAAACAGAGGGTAAATTCTTCAAGTCATGGGTGTTTATCTTGTAAAACAAGATAAACATCATAAGGATGAGTCAACATGCGTAATACGTTAATCATTCTATCTTTGGCAGAACTTAGTGCATTTATGTGATATATTCTGTTCAATAACTTTAATCAATCCCTTTCACTGTTGATCAGAAGAGGAATGCAATAATTTAGAAAACTCACTTGTGGGTTTTTTTTTTTTTTTGACAAATGATTGTGGAATTTTCCTAGTATTTAGGATATGTCTACACTGATAGATGGGCAACCATATATTGCTAAGGCTTGACATGTGAACTAAATCATGTGCTTCACTTATCCAAATGGTTTTTCTGTGATAAGTTCCAGACCCTGAGTATCTGGGTCCACCTCATACCTCTTAAGAATTGTGTGATGTTCATCTTTCAGAGCTTATGCCATTGAAAGTAGACTTTTATTAATTGCTTTCTGATGCATTTCAGCACAGCCTACCTGTCCTCATACAATTCTGTCAGCCCCAAATACTGACAGCTGTTATCAGCAGCGACATGAGAAAGTTGTGAGGTAGCCAAGAAGACATGGAGACAGAAAGGTCTGATAGAGGTAGTCAAGCTGAGGGTCAGCACTGATTCAGATTTGGAGACATGCTTAACTCAATGACAGAGCGGAAGAGATGTGTGACATGCTGCTAACAACTCCAGACTAAGAAAGACGGTCCAACGTGATCTGTTTATAGCTTTCTCAAGGCACAGCGTGAGCAATATTGGCTTCAGAGTGTCTTCACAAGTTAGCTGGCCTACATCGACCTGTGCCAAAAGCTTGTTCCCACCTTTGGCTACCAGGGACTACAGCTCCCACACAGAAGGAGCTATCTTTTTCATGACCATGTCCCAGGTGTGGTAGAGATCAGGAAAGCTATTGATAAGTGATCACAATTTGGATAGAAATTATAAACTCAACTCACCCAGACTGATGCTGAGCCTCTCTGAAGAGAAGGAATAAGAAAAATACCGGACTTTGCTAGGGAGCACTTTGCAGCTTTACTGCTGTTGAAATTGCAATCTGCTACGGACAAATCTGCCAAAAGAGCCTCCTGTAACACAGGACCTGCAGCAGAGATCAGCACAGACAGCACAGGATTTTGATGACCTTCCACTTCAGCAAATGTTGCTCAACTAAAATGTCCAAGTAAGTCATAACTAATTAATCATCGCATTTGGAAGAACTTATTTATTAGGCATTAATCCATTAATACAGTGTTTATGTGGAAAATAAAAGACAATTAGGAAGCAAAACATTTTAAATCTTAATCTCCTGGGAACAGTGTTACTGTATAATGTTAGTAAGAATTGCTAAGGCAATAAGCAAAACAGATGCTTACTACTTGGCTAAGACTAATTTTTTTTTCCTTCTTCGTGCCTTTCATTAACATTCAAGTGAGCGGGTTCCTGAGGTTAGAGAGGTAGAAGTGAGGGGGAACAACTGGATGTACAACCCTCTGATATGGTGTCTGCCCATAAGCAAAGCTGTTTGTTATGTTCTAGAAGGTCTCTGTCTGCTTTTTCATTGAACCAGATCTGCAGTTGGCTTTTAAATCTATCTGGCAAGTATAGATCTGCCAGCCGAACTTTACAAAAATTTTGAGATTTTACTTACAAAATGTATAGGTCAAAATTTTCAATGGTAAGAGCCAACATATAAATAGTTTATATTAAAAAAAAAAAAAAATCCAGATTCATTCTTTGGTCCAATAGATGGAGCCAAATATTTTGGCTTTTAGCCTGATCAGTGTTTTCAAAAGATTGTGCCGGATTCATCCAGATGGTTCTGGAATTACCCCTCCCACTACCCAAATCTAAAGCAAAACATCTGTCATTTGTGAAAAAAAAAAAAAAAAATCAGCAACAGTATTCCAAAACCTAGCAAATTAGATTTGGGTATGCTAATTTTTTCAATTTTTGTAGTGATAACAGTGACTACGATTAGGTGGGAAAGTTGGGACATGAACAGCGCTGCAATTTTGATAATGCACTAGCATTAATATCACTTCCTCGTTGCAAAAAGAAGGTCTCAGGTCTGTTTCCACACTAGTTTACAGCAAAAGTGTTTCTGAGGTTTGTCCTTTCTCTGGAACAGGCATTTGCTTTCTAACTCCAGATTCTGAGTCATCAAGGATCTGTCTTGAATTAGACAAACTCAGAGTGGAGCAGTTCTGCATAACTTAACACCGAGTTGTGTTCCTGGTAGTTTTCCCACCATCTAAATAGCTGTAATCAGTAGGTCCGATTCCATCCTGGTTATCTGCGTGTCACAACTGAATGCAAAAGTCAGTTTGTGCAGTGCAGCCAAGCGAGGGAACTGAGTCCTGTAGTCAGCTGTCCCCCTTTGTGCTATTCTGCAGTGCTCAAGTTTTGCAGAGGTTAAAGCTGCGTTTGTATGCCAGCACCACTTCCATGGCAATGCCATCCCTTGTTTTCTGTGTTGAAATGCAGTTAATAGTTTGGATCAGATACAGCAGGACTGCAAAAGCTGTACACAATTTGACAATCGCATCTTGGCAGGTTGGTCATTTTGGGCAAGTAGTTTTGCAATTTCTTTGGTATAATGTAGCCCAGGCATGTTATTTTTGCTGGAGAGCGTACTAATATTCTCTAGAAGGGCAGATGGAAAAAATAAAAAGAGTTTTCAGTCAGTTTTGCTAGTCGTTAAAGGAGGCAGGATCAAAAAGTACAAGGTAGCATAACCTATTCACCCTAGAGAGTCTTCATTTTTTTACTTCAGTTATTAAGATTATTTTATTTTTATCTGTTATAACTATCTTGAAAGAATGATGTGAAATAAAGGATAAGATGCACCACACCTGGCATTGACATGTGCCACAACCAGAACTAAGCATGGAAAAGTTCTACTGTTTCTTTTCTGTTGTAACTGCCCTTACTCCATAGGCTGTACATAGAAATAATGTATACAGAACCACATGCTGGAGCAGTTTGGGTGCATTAGAGTTCTTGTGATGCTTTTGAAACACACTAGTCATGATTGCAGAAATTAATTTGTAATATAAGGTCATATCTACATTTCATAAGATAGAACATTTCTCAAACAGGCTTTCCTAGTGCACTTTAGTTTATGTTTTGTTTTGAGATTTTTTGGTTTAGTATTTTGGCTCTAGGAAAGAAAAACAGAATATTGGAGAATAAGTACTGTTCAAGTGCTGTCAAAACTCAAAATATCAATGATCAGAATTGCCAAGTAAGATTCATAAAAATATTGTTCTCCCTCCCTAGACCTCATTAGGTTTTACCTACAGACATTGATAAGTTTGTCCTCACAACATCCTCTGAACAGACATCATCCATCTTTAGAAGAGATGATCACAGAGAGCTTAAACAAGCTGTATGGTTTATTTATTGTGAACCATTACATACCTAGGATTAGAATTCAGGAATTTCTTCTTCCTAGTCTCAGACAATTAGGACGCACAAAGTGAAAAACATGTAGGTGCAAAATATTAACCAAGTTTTAATTAAACCTCAATAATTTTTGTTCCTGTGTTCCAGTGCTTCATGCTTTGGGTAATATTTAACAACATTTTTGGACTTCCTGAGAATGGAGTTCAATCCCTCATTCTTTATATCTGTTCCATGTCGCCTCCTTCTATCAAAACTCTTGGGTATGTTTTTTTTGGTAATGGTGAGGAGAAACGACTACATGTCAGAGTATGCTGCAAACTGATTAGCTATGTGGAGCTGGAGCTCAGTCCAGGTTTTTCTGAGTCAGTCACTGATTATGGTTTGTTTCTTTGGCAGTTATGGCTGAGGGGAGTCCTAGTGTGATATACATGAACTCTTACCAGCTGACAGTAGGTTTTGCATTGAGCCCTGTGTTTCCAAATGTTTGTTTCTGTTGGTTGTCATTATAGCCTTCAGGTTCACTGAGAAGCTGAGTGAGTAATTTGGCAGAACTGGCAGGAACTTATTCTCCTCTGTGATCTATCAACTCGATACAAGTTTGTTTTGAGTATCCCACCAACTCCAATGGGCTTGCATTGAGAGATGTATGAAGTGTCATTGTTGATACTCATCCTTCATTTTACTGATATAATGTTGACTTTTTCCATTCCAATAAACAAAACTTGCACTGACCCATCATTTATTGTATCCTGTAAGATTTTTTCAGATAGTATGTTCTGGTCAAGGATCAAATCAGATCTTGAAAAAGCAGGATGTCAAGTACATCCTTTCCAACCACATGTTAAGGTCATAGGTTGTATTAGAAAACAAGGAAAATATGTTTTCCATGAATAGCAGAAAGGGACATCAGCTTTAGTTTTTTGGAAAATTTCACAAACAATTACTCACTAAATACTGTACAAAACCATGATCAACTTTTTGAACCCCAAAACGTGAAGGGGATACCAGTTTACTGAGGAGAAATAACATCTATATAGCACTTTCATAAAGTAACCACAGGTTGACACAGTGCTCTCCAGTGGCACAGAACTTAACCATGACCTTTCTGTGTCCAGAGGTCTTCCTGAAAGAGGAATTTCTCTTGCATTAGCAGCCCTCTTAATCCTCAAAGTGAACAGAGAACGATCATGTGGCAAAAGCACAGCACATAATAAGTAGCCCTTTCTAGAAGGGCCTTATCTTGTACAGCAAAATGCTTTGGAATTCTCCAGATTGATTAAAACAAAAACCTAACAAGCTATACAATAGATTTAGTTCTCTATTAAATTAGGGAGTTGTCTGAAATATTGTCTAAGGAAAACCCTCAGAGCTCCACAAAACCATGTAGAAAACGGGTAGTAAATCAGAGAAAACCACTTGGAGATGTCACCTGCTCCCCTAGGAGTTACTCTTCCCTCAACCCCAGTGCACTGTAGTAAAGTCGGTTCTACAAAGTCAAATTTGAAACCATCTGAATCAAAATTGTCCCAGGACCTAGAAGAATGACACATACAGAATTTGACTCTAATAGATTGTGTGGATTGAAATAAGTTACTTAGAAGAATATTGCTCCCCGTGTCTGTATCTCTAAGACATTGCAGGAGGGATAAACAGAAATGAGCACTTTTGTCACCCACTGTTAAGGTCAAGAGCAAGATACAGCATTACCTTTTCCAGGACTATCTAGCAACTAATGTAATTTCTTCTACTTCCCATATCTAGCTGGGTTTTGAGGTAAGTGCAACAATGACAGTGGGTGCAAAAGGCTTTTATCACTGTTTCAGCACAGATGAGACATGACTAATATTTTTACATTGCAAATGGTGTGAATAAGCAGTAGTAATAACATTAAATAGAGGTTTTAAGGATGATGAGATAGCATAGGGATTTTATAAATGGACAATCTTCTTTGAAGCCAGAGAAGATGACAGTGCAGAGCCAGCCCTCAATGCTGCATAGTAGAAAGGACACAATATTTGGGTGAAAGGCGATAACAAAGGGCAGTCAGGGGAACTCTAATCACAGCTACAGTGGTATAAATCATAGAATTGTAGAATGGTTTGGGGTTAAATGGAGCTTTACAGGTCATCTAGTCTACCCCCCCTGCAATGCCAGGGAATCAGAAGCAGTTCTACCCAGATCTGTCCCAGATCTATCTAGCACTGTAACCAAGATCAGGTCATGCTTAAAATTGATAGCAATGAATACCAAGTATGGGATGAGAGTGGAGTCAGGTTTCCTGGTGGTGTGAGCAATATAGGATCAGCTGAGATTAATACCAACTGATAAGCTCTCCAATGGGGTACAAGCCAGCTCCCCCCCAAGTCAGTTCTTGTATTGCTAGCCATGAAAGCTGCACCGGCCTGAGAGAGAGGGAGGGTCCTGGATCTGCAGTAATCCCATTGCAGTTGATGACAAAACTGTGATTGGCTTCAAGGCACATGTGATCATATGCTTAATTTAATGAGCATGTGACAAGGAACATATTCTTACTGCATTATTCTCAGCTCTTTCCTGTTATACAAACTGGAATTTCTTTAAACACACAGAAAAAAGTAAGCTAGTTGTAGAAGGTTATTACAAATAAGGTAACTGGTGTTATATTTAAAAGAAGTGGCATTAAAGTCAAAGGTCTTTTACCTTCAAACATATTTTCTTAAAAATATGGTTCTTTGAGGACAGATAGCCTCCCTCAGTAATCCCTGTACTGAACAAGTCAACAAATTCACAGTGCTTGAGTTCCTCTTGCACTGACATGAGAAGTGCAGACAAAGGGCATCTAAGCTCTTGTTAAGTCAGATTGTATTTTCATTTGTATAAATGTAAGTGGTATAAGCCAGTGGGCAGCCCATGATGAAACCCAAAGCTCTTTAACATTTCTTCTTTCTGCCATGAGGTAGGTCACCTAAAGGGCTACACATTGGTAGGAACATTTGACTCAAAGTGTAATAAATTGTTTATGCAGCAGGCAAGTTCATAAACATATGTTCTAGGGCAAATTGTGAAACAGCCCTACCAGGAACATCTACACAGGAACAGGAAAAATCAATGAAGTCAGAAGGTTCAAGAAAATCCATGCAAAAAATTTAAAAGGCCTGAAAATACATCCCTTATCATTCCTAAAAAAGTAAATAAAACCCCAGCCTTCTTTATTAATGAGTATGTCAGAGTGACTTGGTCATATGCTACAATTTTAAGAAAAAAACTATCAGCCACAGACAAAACCAACTTTGATACTTCCTTTCTGTAGGAAGACAAAGGTATTCCATGATCTGTTACCTAGAAGCTGAAACTTGATAAATTGCAGCTGGATGTAACATTCATGTTTGTAAAGTGAGGAAAACATTTATTGATGGTTATAGCAGATTTTATATTCTTAGCAATTATCAAATCAATATAGATCACGGTCAGGTGAAGTCCCTGCTGACTGGAAAAAGGGGAGTATTCTGCCCATTTTCAAAAAGGGTAGAAAGG
>KL289627.1:0-21597 GCA_000699545.1 Podiceps cristatus
CCCTGCCCGCAGAGCTGCGGGTGGCGGTGCGGGCCCTGGTGGGCGACCTCGACGCATTTTTCACCGTCCTGGGCCTGCGGGAGGAGAGCTTCGCCGTGGGGGCCCTCAGCAGGCTCGTCGCTGCAGAGCTGGCAAGCTATGCCCCGGCCAGGAACAGGAGGAGGGTGGCCACCAACAAGGCCTCCGTTGTCTTTGTGGACAGGACATTGGACCTCGCAGGTAAGAAATCCAGCCCTGGTAGGGGCTGTCACCCCCGTGTGGGCCCACATCCACCCTGTCAGGAGGGTTTCACGTAGTTGCAGGAGTCCTCGTGGCCTGGGAGTATGTTTAACGCCACGGCTGTGGTGTTTGCTCACCAGTGCATCGTAGAAGCCAAGAGTGAAGCAGAAGGCTCGGCTGGAAACACAAGGGTTTGTTTCTGGCACTTTCACTTCGCTGCAAGTTAGAGACCTTAGCTGTGCCTGGGTGGCATCCCAAGGTGTAAAGGAAATGGTCTGCATGTTTCAGACTGTGCCCTGTGGACTACTGCGAAGCATTTCTTGGTGTATTGACTTGTCACCTTTAGCATTATACCTGTCTAAACAGGTATATGTCTATATATATGCTTAGCCTTACCTATATGCCTGAAAGTGTCTCCGTATGTGTGTATATATATGGTTTTTATATGCTATGCATTATACTTTGAGTGAAGAAATTGCACATGGCTGGTGCTGTTAACTTGGAAAACATCATGTTTGAGTGAAAATAATACAGAATTGTTTATACAACGCTTTCTGGGAAGTAAATGAGTGTAAGAATGAGCCACGTGGTAGATGTAATGCTGCCAATTAATGCAGGGTTGATGCAAAAGTTCAGAAGTGTAGAGAGTGGTGTGAGAGTCCACTGGGAAACTGTCAGAAAGAGAATGTCTAGTATCGTAATCAACCTGCAAGCTCGGTAAGCGAGGCAAAGTCTTTTAAGACTGGTAAGATGTGATATCAAAAGAGCAGAAAGTGAAAGTGATTGATCACGAAGCAAGGTGCTGGGGCAGTGACCCAGAAAAAGTTTATATCAGGCTTTTGCTTCTGGAATAAGAAGAAACAGTCAACTCAGAGAATAATTGACATAGGAGTGGCTGCATTTGCTTACCCCTTCCTCTGCTTACCGTATTGATAGACCTGCTTACATATACAGTGTGTGGGCCTGGTTCTGTTTGCATTATCTGTAGTCAGAAATTCAGGTCATAATTTTGCCACCACATATCCCATAGCAAGTGCTTGGCACAGTGTTGCACCTGCACCTCATCTATTTCTGAATTTTCTTCTGTGTGTTCCCCCTGTTCCTCCCTGATTTTGGCTTTGGCTTTATGTATCCTTGCACTGCTTAGAGGGTTCATAGCTGTCAACAGTGTGCTGAAGAGCAGCTATGGATCTGGGCGGTTAATGCTGTGCTGCAGTTGGGAAGATTGCTGGGACGACTGCAGGAGAGTGATGACTTGGATGAAAAGCCTTGAAATGAAACTGTGCGAGGAGTGTCTGTTTTGGTGGGAACCAGTGAAACTGGACAAGCATTTGTGCACTCAGGTGGTAGGAAGACTTAAAATCAAGGAAAGGAACCAGAAATTGTGGATGACAGGGAACTGCCTGACAAGGAGACTGTTGAGGAGGCGTGAAGAGAGATAATTGGTACCAGCTTAAATCTGGGAAGTGAAGTCTGGGATCTTGCACTTCAGTAGCAGAAGGTTGTTCAGAGAAAACATCAGCGCTGTGGTGGGGCAGCTTTGGAGACAATGCATCAAAGCTCTTGGAGCAAGGATGAAAAATTGTTTGGGTTTTGTTTTGTTTTGTTTTTTTAGAAATATATTCATTTCAGTATCTCTAACTGAAACCAAGATCCCTTCATGCAACCATTTTTTTGTTACCAACAAATGTCTGCAGAATTCATTGACAGTTTCATTGAAGCCTTCCTATGCTTTGGACATGACGCCGTACTCTTGCCACCAAGTACAATGCAAACTGAATGAAGAAAAATAGTGTGTTTCAGAGGTAAAGCACTATATGGACCTGAATTTAGTGCTATACCATGGGGTTTGTTTCATTGGTTTGCTAGAAATTGTACAGTAAAAAGTACACAAACAGCATTTAAGTTGTAAAATCAGTTGTCAAAAAGTGGGAAATGGCAGAATTAAGTTGTACCCAAAACCTTCAATTTTTTAGGAATATTCAAACTTTAATATACTTTCTCCCCTACCTCCAACTCCACTGCTTGGCCTTCAGGTGAGCGAGTCTGTTGAATTTCAGCCTTACACTTCATAAAAACTAAATCTTCCTATCTGCAAGTTTCTGGCTTGGTATTGGCAACTGAGCCGCTGGATTTTTTTTTCAAGCTATGATATGTATTTACAGTCAGTGTTGTAAAAAATATATTTTTTTCAGATAACAGCTGGGTGCAGGTGGAAGTCTTTGAGGTAGACTTTCTCATTTGCAGCTCATTTCAAACCACTTTTAAAATCTTTTCTCTCTAAATATGAATGATTTTGGACTTGATTTGTAGGTATCTTATTGATACATGAATCTCATCCAACATGTGGGCTGCAGATATGAGAAATGGTCACATATTCATGAATTGTGAGAATGCTTTCATATTCCAAGCACTGCAGCAAAGACCTGGAAGTTCATTAGAGGTAGGTGCTGGGCTACTCTCTGGTTAAGTGAGGCTACTGCTTCCAACCAGGTGATTTTTGAATCGCACTGAATAGGCTATCAGGAGGGAACTAACTCAAAAACCTGGATGGAATACAGCTTTAGGTAGCTCTAGATGATGTCTAAAGGAGATGCACTAAGAGATGTCTTGGTTTTGGCTCACGTTCCATTCTTACCTAGAGCAAGAAAGATGTTAGGCTAGAATAACAGTTTGCAGTAATACCAAAAGTTCCTTTTCTGGTGCTGCAATTGCAAACAACTGAACTAAGGGAAAATACTTGTACTTAAATATTAAGAACTTTCCACTTTAAAGAACATATTAAAGAAGTATTAAGTACATTTTGGTAAAGAACCTCTGGTGTTAAGAAATCGTATTATCTTTGTTGTGACAATTATAAAAAAAAGTAGTCACAAAAAAATGACACATTTTTCTATTTAAAACACAAAACAAAACAACAAACTAGAAGGCATGTAACTGACTGGGTTAGCTTTCTAGAGTCCATGAAGCAAAGAATCTCTTCTGAGCTATTATTCTAAAATGTGAATTGACCTCTATTGAATGTTTTATAATTTAATTTTTTCTGTATTCATCATTACTTATGCATGCTATATTTAATGAATAGAGAGGAAAATACTGAATTAAGATAAATAGTTCTCCTTTTTGTCCTGTATGGCATAATATTCAGCTGAGCTGTAACAAGGATCTTTTTTTTTTATGACCTTTACTGCCCTCACTGCAGTGGTATGGCTTCAACTGGGGATGGGATGGATACTGCCTATCTCTGTGGTGTAGGATCTTACAGGTAAAGCAGTGCCCCACAAGGTGGGATGTGTTTTTATGTCTGGGGGAGATCCAAGGCTTAGTAGTTTGTGCTCACTTCTTGAATTCTGATTGTATAAAGCTTTGTTACTGGTGGTGTCCCTAATCTGTATGTATGTGTAGTGCCACTTTTGTTTGCCTACTTATTAAGTTCACTACCTTTGCTTTAAAAAGCAGAATAAATCTTCCTAGCTAGAGTGGTGCTTTGTTAAGTGACACAGGTTAAAGTCAGAGCTAACTCTGGCACCTTAATTGCTCTTTATTTTTCTCCTCTAATATTTGCACTCCTATTTGCATTACGATACCATATTGTAACCCCATGCTGCTTCCATATGTTTCTTACTCACCACCTGGCCAGCACTCACTCTTGTGAAGCAGTTGTTCTGGCTTCCCAGATTTCCTTTTTCATTCGTAAGCTCATTGATACCATTCAGGTATCGGTGTTCAGAACAGCTTGATGCATTTCTCTTTCCAGTCTCTTGGTACTTAGCAGCATTTGGGATGTGGGCTGGTATAAGTGCAGGGAGTAGTGAGGTCTTGCCCACTGGTATGTGCATTTTGAATGCAATACAGTGAGCAAAAGATGGAGAAGAATGAATAGCAGAGGAGTGCCTGTGCAGTTAATGTATAGCTTTGAATAATAATCTTTGAGTGTTGTTGAAATTGCATATTTCAGTGCCATCAGCAACAGCACTTTCATCTTCCTCTAGTGCTTTTGCATGTATCGGTCAAAATCACAGGAATGTCTTCCCACTGCCAAGGCTGCAAACTCAGGTTTAACTTTATGCACCATCTCTCTCGCTGTCAGCGAGGCATCATCTTTACATCACACCCTTGCACTGGTTGTAATGTTTTCAGCCTTTAACAGATACAAAAAGCACAGTTCAGGTGCTCATCAGTGAAGTGTAGATACCATTTCCTTTCAGTTCCTAGGAGCTGCCACAGCGACAAGAAAGTCACGGCGTGCCTTAGTTGTCCTGCATAATCCCATTTATAGAGAGGGGTAAGAGTGAAGGCTTATGTAGGCCCATGCCTTTCTGGTAAAGTCTGGTTCTGACTAATGCCTATTTTTCATTATTTTTGCTTTAACCTGTTTGTTTGTAATTGTCTATTTCTTTCATTATATCTCTCATGTTTCTAATTTGGAGCACTTTACTCATGCTCTTTTTAATTGCAGTGTCTTCTACATTGATGCATTGGTGAATTGACACTAATGTCTTTTTAAAGGAAACAAAACAATGGTTGTTTTTCTTCCTTACCATATAAGCATAGGCTTTGAAAATATAAATACAGAGGCTTGTAGAGTACAGTAGTCCCCTTTTTATGAACCGGGCTGGAGCTTTGACACGGGAGGCAACTGATGCTTACTCTGGGTACTTGAGGTTGTAGACTGCAGCTGTGAGGAGTGATGGCAGCTGAAAATATTCAAGTGGCGTCAACTCCGTACTGCAGGTCAGAGTGCAGCCTCTGCTGTGGTGAGGTTTGTAAAGATTCCGCTATTGTGGAATAGCACACATTTTTTTATGATAGGTTTTTAAATGCTTCAGATTTTAATTTTGTTATAGAGGGTTTACAGAGAGAAGCAAATAAATGGAATGAGTTTTGCCTATTTAAAGAAAACTGCAGGTGACTAGGTCAGTGCACGGGACTTGGAAATTACAGGAGCCTTGAGGAGCTTAAGTGTTTTAAGTGTTTTATCTCCAAATTTACTGCTCTTTACAGAAGTTGCAATGGGTGGCTGTGAGAGATGGGGATTGTCATATTTCTATGGCAGCACCCTAATGCTGCTGTGCTTGGCTGTGGGCTTCCTTGCTCCTATTGCTGGGCTACAATTTTTTTTTCTTTTGAGGGCAGGGGTATGCCTTTTTTTGTGTGTGTGTGTGTGTAGGTGAGCTTTTTGTTCTTTTTAAGATTCAATAGCTAGCACAGGGGGGTGGATAACTGACTACTTTGATGTTCTTTTATATGTACAAAAGAGAATGTGCATCTGTCTTTTGGCAAGGTAGAAGGATGCTTTCATTTTCCTTGAATGCTGCACAGTGGTTTCTGGGAACATACAGGCTACTTTCCAGCACTATTCAGCAAGGTCAGCTTAAGCTAATGCTGGATAAAAGAATATGGCAAAACATTGATAAGCTTTGGAACTGGAGCTCCAAATATCCGTCTTCTTTCAAGGGAATAGGTGAAACCATTTCTGCTTTCTGATATTTTAAACCCTGCTCTCACTGAGGTGATGCACTGCCTAAGAAAGTTGCATAGAAATTGTCCTGCTTGAGTCCTTTAGTGTAAAGTCTTCCTAGTAGTGATCATCTTCAGAAGAGCATTGGGTGAGTCTGCAGTGTTGAAACATCATGAAAACTGGGATGGGTTTGTCCTTGTATCTTTCAAAAATCACCAGTTCTGGACTAACCCACAAAGTAGGTTATTAGTTAATAAAGCTTGATAGTGGGGGCATGATATGCCTTGCATACTGTTTTGGTGCACACCAACTTATATTTAAACTTGGATTGAAGGAAAAACCCCCAGTAGAAATTATCTACATTAGTTGTTGGCTAGTGAGCAATGCCTTTGTAGGAGAACTGCTTTCTAATTCAAGCTCCTCATGTTTAGCAACTGACTTTAAAAGTCTTCCCATTGCCCAAGCTCTCATGTTGCTTCTCTGTTATGCAATTGCCCCTTAAATCTGCTTTTTTTGTTTGTTTTATTTTTGAACCGGACAGTAGAACCAGTAGGAGAACATAAGAATTGGAGTACAAATGGTGTGACATAGGGCTGGTAATGGGCTTAGGAAAATGTTTTCTTGTATGCATGTCATTGATGCCTTTTTGGGGGAGAGGAGTGTAGTTAGTGAGTTCCTGGCTGCTGTTAAAGAATTGGTTGGTTGATTTTGCCAATTGTGCTGGCTACAACCTGTATCAAATGTCATGTATTTCAGCTTGTAACTCTTAATGAGAAGACAAAGTAAAATTAGAACAGTGCATAAGATTTCCTGTATCCTCAAGGCTGGGTATTAGCCTGGCATGAAGACTCCTATTTTCTATTGGTCAGATAACTTTTCTTTGTCACTTTAACACCCGAACTGTGTGCATGTTGGCAGCATTAAAGCTAATAGCTGCCTTGAACACTGGTGGTCATGAGAAACTGCTGAGCAGCATGTTGACTGTCCTCAACAGTGATGAAGAGAGAGGGTGGAAACCAGTCCCATGCACCCTGCTGAAGTCAGTGTGATTGAAAAGCAACTCTGATTTCTTGTCCTAGTTTCATGAGGTTTAATTGTCTTTCTATTCTAGCCTTGGTTGGTTTGTGTAGTTGGTCGGGGGTGATAGGGATTTTTAAAAGCTCCAGGAGATGCTTTCTGATTGATTAGATGAGGCAGAGCAAAAGCCGTCGGCGCCTATGGGCCAGTGAGAGACTCCAAGAAGTAGCAGTTGTGGGAAGGAGATGGCGCTTGCTAATTGTGGAAGCACTGAGGCTTTCCTGCTCTGCCAAGGAGAAAGGAGGCATGTTAATTATTGACATGGGTTTATTTGCATCCGAGGTGATTCCAGTCTAGCTAAATGACTTGTCTAGCTAAATGTTGCTCGTGTGCAGCAAGTGCGGAGAGCTAGACACTGCTTCCAGTAAGTGGGCGTGGAGATTCAGAAGGTTGCCATCTGTTTTCCATGTCTGCAACTTTGCGAGTGTTGATAACTGCAGTGTGGCTGACAAGTGACTGACCTAGTAAGAAGAATGTAGGGATTTTGGAGAGCAGATGGCTTAGGGAGTCACAAAGACAACCCAGCTTGTTTCATCTGTACTTCAGTGATCTAAATCTGTCTGGGGATAGTAGAAAGAATGGTGGTTGTCTCTGGTGAAACAAATAGGTAATCTCAATCTGTCTGAGCAGCCAGGTGTCCGCATTGCAGTACCACCACATGTTGGACACACGTGCCTTCCTGGATAGAGGCATTGCCAGCATGGAGTTTGGCTTTCCTTTTCTCCTCCTTTTTCATCCTTGCTTCTCTTTTTGACTTCTGCTACAATTCAGGATAGTTGATTAACCATGAGGTGGTTTTACAGCATGGATGCATGGCTGCCGTAGACTTGCTGGAGACAACCTTCTGCTTAGCCAAGAGCAGTTAATAATCTGACCCCATTAATATTCTTGATGAAAGGGCCTTGTTTGGATTTATGGAGCGTATGAAGCTGACTTTACCTGTTGAAACAGACTTCCGTCTTTGGAAATGTTCAGAAGTCAGAACAGATAGGGAGCCAGACAGACTTTGATGGAGTGGGACCATAGCCTATAAGATCTTTTTCCTTCCTCTCAAAGGTGGTTTCAGAAGTCCCCTTTCTCCTGTGAGTAAAGTCAGGAGAACACTAAGCTCAGGACTGGTGTCCAGCCCTGTAGTGATAACTGAAATACAGATGAAGTGGCAGAATACAGATACCTTCGACTTGTTCCCGACTTAAAGGCAACAAGTTTTCTGGTCCCTCTCTCCAACATCTGTAGTGCGTGTCATGTTTTTCTGCTTTGGCTTTGCTCACGGTCTTAATATTTTGTAAGTTCGTTGTAGCGCCTGTGTTGAGAGTTGGTGAATGGAAAGAAGAGCATGTGTGTTTGAAATCAAGAGAACTGAAGGAAAGGTGCCAACTGGAATTTGGAGTTTCTCTGGGAACATGGTTATATTGACATTTTATACTATGTAACTTGGGTTGTTTTAGTCATTTCATGCTGGTTTCACCCGTGCTGCTCTCAGTCCATGTAGGAGTGGTGACCTTGATGGTAGCATCTTGTTGGTAATTGTTTATTTTAATATTATGCCAGCCTGTTAGGGTGGCTACATATGCAACCTGCTTACAGGCCTTTTAAGCACAGTCCTATTAGTTTAGAAAAGTATAGTCTGCATGTGTACATGTATATATAAATGTTTGCCTGCATTTCTGAATAACTATTGCAAATCTTGTTAAACAACTTTCTTATCATAGAATCACAGAAAGGTCTGGGTTGGAAGGGCCCCCAAGGATCATAGAGTTCCAACCCCCCTGCCACAGGCAGGGACACCAACCTCCAGGCCTGGACCTACATGAGGTTGCCCAGGGCCCCGTCCAACCTGGCCTTGAACACCTCCAGGCATGGGGCATCCACCACCTCTCTGGGTAGCCTGTTCCAGCACCTTGCCACTCTCTCCATAAGAAACTTCCCCCTAATATCTAATTTAAACCTTCCTTCCTTTAGTTTCAGTCCATTCCCCCTTGTCCTGTTATTGTTTACCCTTTTAAAAAGTTGGTTCCCCAACCCTTGTTTTTTCTTACCCTCTTTATGCAAAGAGCATAAATATTTTGCATATTTAACTGCAAAATCAGTGAATATCTACTAGCTATAAAGCTAAGTCTAATTTATGCCTTTAAAAGGTATACTTCTGAAGTGTTATCAATACTTTTAACTTCAGACATTTCAGAAATTAATTTTACTTTTGTAGCAAATTATCTTTGAAGAGCTAATTGTGGTCTTGATGCTGTAACTACCAGTGTTACATATGGTGGTGGTTTTGCTCTCAGTTCCTTGTGGGTGTGTTTTTTGTTTGTTTTTTTGCTTCTAGTTATGTACCTGACAGTTTTTGGGTCTCTTTTTCCCTAGGAGCAGTTGGTCATCATGGCGACAATCTTGCAGAGAAGATGCTTTCTGTGCTTCCCAAGCTTCCTGGCCACAAGACAGATGTGATGGTTAACATGGTGGAACTTACAGCACTGCAGACTACAGATGAAACTTGCAATATTATAGCACCTGGCTGCTTAGCACAACCGAAGTAAACATTCTTTTTTTTTTTTTTTTTTTTTTTTTTTTTTTTTTTTGTTTTTTTTTTTTTTTTTTTAAAGGTGTTAGATATGTTTGTTTGTCTTTTTGTGTGTGTGTGGGGTGGAAAGGAACAGGAAACATGTCTTTAAAAAAAAAAAATCAAGCTTACAGCAAAAACCCATCTGGTCCTAATTTTGCTGGAATATAATCAGTTTGTATGTGTGCATTAAGGGAGTAGGTCAGATAAGACTCCCAAAAGTGTGAGATTCTCAGGACTTTTTTAGATTTGGGTTAAATTGCTGTAGATTACTGTAATAGAAATCAGTGCAGATTAACCACTAAAAATTCTTCCTTGTGACATTTTTTTCTAAGTAACAGGTCATACAAGCAGGTAGGTCTGAAGTATGGCAGTCTTTTCCCATAAGCCTCTTTGTAAAGTGAGCTGCATGCTGAATTCTTGTTAGGATACCTGATAATGTAAGGTTTTAACCCTGTTTTCAAACACAATACCTGTGCAGAAAGATAATTAGGCACAAATTTAGGTATACTGACAGCTTCATGGCGGCCTGTTTTTTGCTTAAACAAGGACAACCTCAACTTTGAACAATTGTACTTAGCTATTCATAATTTGCAGCTAAGACATTGCTTGTAAAGTGCATCAGATTTGATGTTTCATTTTCTAAATTTATTTGTCTGAACTGAAACTTTCCTGCAGCTTCTGTTACTATGCATAAACCAGGCAACGTACCAGGTGCTGGTTTCACTACACACACACACAAAAATTTTGCTCAGCATTGCTCTAGAAATTCATGCAGTGCAAAGGAGATTGAGTTCTTTCTCTTTTGCTGTAATGTTCCCTCCATGTATTAGAAAAATATTCTTCAAGATGGTCTATCTAATATAGAGTCTGTTCTTCTGTTTTGACTCCTTTTGGTACTTCACACCTGTGCTCTACTCCCTCTTCTTATACAAAGGTTTCACAGAAGACTTCCGACCGTTCCAACATACGGTCTTTATTGTCTGAGAGCCTCCAGATCCTTTCTCATCTTCCGTCTCCCACATGTGCTGTAACTGGGTCCAGTTTCTAGGTTTCTCATTGCTTAACTCTCTTCTTCCTTAGGCGTTGGAGAGGAAACATTTCCTTGTATAGGTAGACTCAATTGTAAGTTACTGCTGGGGTGACTAACTTAATTAAAACTTGTTCTGGTTTTCTTCTCATTGGCTGCTTTCCAGCTGATCTCTGAAGTATAAGTGAGATGTCATTAAGATCTGTCTACACAGCAAAATGAAGAGGTCATTGCCCATGGTAGACATGCTGTGGTAGCTGTTGTTTGTGCTGACTTTGAGTAGCTACCAGAAATAAAAAAAAAATTCTGGCAACATGGATTAGGAAAAAAATAGATTATTTATTGCCTTAAGATTGTTGACTTGTTCTACTACTCTATTATTCCTAAAGTTATTGACATTGAGGAGGCTAACGCTAGTGCTAGTATGCCTTCCCATGCTAAAATGATGACTTCAGTCTTCTCGATAGTCACATTTTTAGGAATAGCCTGCGGAGTTTTGTTGTGTTCTAAGATGGCTAATAGTGTATATACCGAGGTTGGTTTGCCTATTTGCTAGCTAGTGGGAAGGTGCCTCTCAACAGTGCTGTTAGACTTAACGTATTTTGCAAAGTCTGATATGGACGCAGGTGGCTAAAGAACAGTAGGATTTGGCTACAAGGTGCTCAGCTGCTACTCTGCAAGTGCAGTAAAGTTGTATGACAGCAGCTGATACCTGGTACCAGGGCAGTGGTGTCATTACCACACCAGTCCATAACAGCTTCCCCAAAATACCCTTCCTCTGCAAAGTCATCTTACAGAATCTGTTACACTGGCAATTTTTAAGAACAGAATAAGAAAATAGTGGGTTCAATAGGATTGATCTTGTGTTGGAGCAGAGCAAAGGGACTAGATGACCCCTCAAAATCTCTCCTGTGGTCATTGTTCATAACTGAAGTGTTGTGTGCCTGAGAATATTCTCCAAACAGCAAAGGATATGTCTCTGCAATGTTCATCCCTGTGTCTTTCACTTTTTCTCCAAGTATGTAATGATTAGTAGTAATAGTCTCTATCTCAGAGTAGGCATTTCCAAACAAGCTTAAGACAATTGCTGACAAGTACTAGAAACTGTAACAGTGTCTCAACAGGTGGCTGAACATCAGCATTAATCATCTTTGCTAGTGCAAATGGTGGAAGTTCTTCTGAAGCACTGAAATGGATTTAAAGTTCCCACCAGTAAGTTCCTGTGTCAATTCTGTAAGAAATTCCATACAATACACTCAGTTCTTCGTCGACGTAGTTATTGCCATTGGAAGCCAGCTTGGAAGTGTTTCTTGTAATTGAAAACTTAAGTCTTGATTTATATTTGTAAATGATGCATGGCAAGGAGTGTTCCTCTGCTTATAAATTTTCCATTTATTCTGGTGATTGAAAGTGCCAGCACCTTTCCTACAGACAGGACCAGTAACTTCAGTTACACCCAAGTGGAATGTGTGGGGGCTCTTTTTACATTAAATTTTGTGATCAGACTGTGGTGTTTCACCGACTCACATATTCAGAATATTTTTCAAATGTTTTCATTATTTTCTTTCAAGCAGTATTCGAGCATGCTGTGGTGAGGGAGGAGAGGGAGAGAGAGGTCTGCTCCCTCCACACAGCTTGCTATATTTAACTTTTCTTATGGAATGCTTCTCCAGCAAAAACATCTGGGCTCAGTTACGGAGTTAGCAAACAGAATTAATGAATAATTTATGGCTGGTGTGGTGAAATAAAGCAGGGTTCTTTTCTCAAATCTAAGGAAATAATGGGCTTCTTTAAAGATTTAGATGAAAATGTAAATGCCATATGCTGCTTAAGTTACTGTACTTTAAAGGTGCTCTCTTTGTGAGGAAGGGAATTTCTTTTAAAAAAAAAAAACTCTAGAAGAGTTCTTAATTTTATTAGTATTAGTAGCCTCAAAAATCGTTTGGAATAATTGTTTGCCCTACTGTAGTTGTTGTCACTGACATATTGCTGCTCCAGTGTGAATGTTAGAGTTACGCTCTTTGAGAATTGTGTCAAAATATTTTATTCATTTTTATACAGATGGATATATATAAAAAGAATGAAACAGTTTATAGACGTAAAATTAAGGACAGCAAATCTGGATCAGAACTGTTAGTTTCTGATTAAAAAAAATACGATAGCCACCCTGTCCTTCCAAACAAATGATGCATAATAGAAGTGGAAATGGTAATGAGAGCTTAATGGAAGAGGTAATTTTAAAAAAATTACTTTGATTGAAGCTGTTTTGCTGATCTTTGTATTTTGATAACCCACACAGTGTTTTTGGAGAAATTTCTAACAATTTCAGCTTCTGATTTTAAGCAGAGTTGGCTGCTTGGATGAACATCAAGCTCTCTGTGTTTGTGAGTCCATTTGATAACATTTTGGCCACTTTGTTTCTCACCTATCTTGTGTTTTTAAGATTGGTATTTTATCACGAGGAAGCATCCTGCTGTCAGTAATGGGTTTATCTTGGTGGAGGTTTATCTCCTGCTATCTTTTCCACCTTTTGCAAGCCAGGAGCTGAGGTGTGTGGAGGCCCCATGGCTCCCTGAAGCCCCAGGTCGGGTTTCGGGTGCCTGTGTCCTGGCCACAGGTTTGTGGCGTGTGAGAAAAAGAAGTAGAGTTATGTGATACATATTTTGTCAGTTGCACACAGTTCGGTATGTTTGCTCTCTTGTTGATCTGTTTGTTGTTTTTTTTTTTTATTACCCAGGAACACTTTTGACGTGCTCTCATATTTTGCCGAATAAACTGAATAGTTAATTCATTTATTTCAAGAATTTGCTGAATAGAGATTTCTTGCCTGTTTTTCCCCTCTTGCTTCCTTTTCTCCAATGGTTGGAGTTTGCAGACTTTATGGAATTCAATGTGGTGTTAAAATCTCAGAAAAAGACCACATTTTTATTAGAAAAAAAAAAAAATATATATGTATTTAATGCGATATACAAAGAACCACTGGGTTCTTACAGAAAGCATTTTCCCTTAAAGATGCAAAACTATAACGTAACACGCACACTTCACATTTGGGCTGCTATGCTTAAAGCAGTTCAATGAGCAATATAGTGAGGTGTCTGAGCACTTTTGACAAAGCACATGGAACCACTAAATCATCTGAATTTGCATTGGGGGGGGAAAATAACAAGTTCAGAATGAGGTGGTCTTGTTGGTGGGTGTGATGCAGAAAACATTGATATGTGGGCCAGATGTTTGAAACACGACACTCACTAAGTCTTTCCTTAGGTCTTTGTATGAGAGGTGGAAGGAGAGGTGTGCTGGGGTGTGGTGAAAGGGAGTTGGTTAAAAATTAGAACATTCATGGCGATTTAATAGTGAAATTTCAATGTCACATGTTAATGGCAGTTGAAAATGCGTACTTCTCCCAGTCCTCTGTAGTTCTGAGGTTGTTAATTCCTATTTTGGACTGAGCAGTGCTTTTGTTAACAAGTGCCAAAAGTGTTACAGTTTGGATGGAGAAGAAAGCCCTGCTCCAGCTGCACCTTTCCTGTTGTGCATGATATCACGATGCAGTGCTCTCCTGGCACTGGCAGGACTTGGACAACCCTGAGAGTAGAGGGGAGGCCATGAGGTGAGGTGGACACAGTCCTGGCTCTGCTGTTGGCTTGCCGTGTGATCTTGGACGGTCACTTCATTTCTTTCTACTCTTGTTTCCTCTCCTAGTCCTTGTCCAAGAAACTTATTTTTTTAAACCAGTAAAACAGGGAATTTCTCAGGATACAAGTTTGCAGACCACGTGGCAGAAAATCCTAGGAGTTCTGGTTTTTGGGAGGGTACAAATAATGTTGCAAATGATTACATGGGGAGTTAAGATGTCAGGACAAGCAAAGGCAGGATTTCCATTTGTCCTTTCTTCGGTACTGTGTCCTTCCCACTCCGATGCGCAGTGCTTTGTTGCACCCTTTTGAGTTGTATCCCCCGCACCCTTTCCTGTGAGCTGATGGAACAGCAGTTCCAGTGATCTCTGTAAAACACACCACTGCAGTGTTCTTTGAACAATCACGTGTGATGTGAATGTAAAATGAAAGATTGTTTGTCCTGTATGGCAAAGAGCAGCAAGAATTAAAACTGGAAAGGAGATTAAAGTCTCCTTTTAAGCTGGAAAATAGACTTTGTTTGAATGGTTGATTCTGTTCTCTTGGTACTTTTTTTTTTTTTTTTTTTTTTTTTTTATTTTAACTGGGGAACAAGCATCTGAAGGATAACAGTGATATTTTTCTTATGAATTAATTACAAACTAAGCTTTGGCAGGATGGTTCTTGGATCTTTGTTGTATTTTCAGTTTTATTTTTTAAATATTTCCTTTATGCCAGCTGTAGATATTAAAAAAACCACCCCAATCCCACAACTTTTTTTCATGCATAAGTTTATAAAAGCTTGTAATAAGAAGGTAATTTGGGACGGTGTTATTCTTGAATGAGCTGGGAATTTATGGCATAAATCAGAGTAATTTTCCTTTCTGGAATGTTAATATTAAAGAGGAAACGTTAATACTACAGTAAGAAAATCCAGATGACACGACTATATTGCTTCATATCCACTGAGAGTCTTGTGGAGGAGGAAGGGTAAACCAAAACAGTGGACAGCAAGGCTCTTTCAGATGGGGAGAGGGAGAGCTTGTGCTGTAAACAGCTTTTGGATCTGCTCTGGTATATTGGTGGTGGTGCAGCAGCAGCGGGGTGCTGCCGGGGCTCCCTGCCTGTGCAGGCTCCCTCCCTGTCCCTGCTTCTGGGGCGCTCCTGCAGCTTTTCAGCTGCTGGACGCTTCCCTCTGCCGGGAGCTGCACGCTCCTGCTCTCCCAGGACCTGGCCTCCTGCCTCTGCTGCAGTGCCCTGCTGAGCTCTGCTCTTGAGGATTGCTTTAAAGCGAAACTTAACTTCCCCAAGACAAAAAAATCCCCAACAACGAACAAAAAAGCCACCACCCATGTACAGCCTTTTCCTGTCTGCCTTTCTGAACAAGGTGAGCAGCACTTGTATGGAGAAAAGGAGGTCTTGCCTGCTTTTCATAAATCCTGCAGTTATCGCATCACATTAAAAAAAATCTGAAACTTTCCTTCACTAGTGACTGGAGAAATTACAGCCCAGCCCTGTGCTTCTAGGACTTATGGTGTGCCACTGAGATCCATTTTCAGGGAGGTGAATTGGGTTTTACAGGGTTTCTCTGTTGATACCTTTTGCCTTTTCAGCAATCCAGTCAGGAGGTGCTTCTCTAAGCGGTTGATCAGACAGTAGAAATGCTCTAACACAGCACCCCCCACTGCCACCATGTTCTTGGTCTGGCAGTCTTCCTGCTCCCCACTTTATTTTACTCCGAGCACAGTCCTGAATTAAGGCCTATTCAGAGTTTCCTTATTGTTTGAAATTTCTCAAGGCATCTTCTTGTTGGGAATAACAGCCCCAGCTGCATCAGCTTCTGGGGTTTGTCAGTCAAGACAAGCTTTCCAGGAGACGCTTTCTGCTCAGTTTCAAACTAGCCTGAATCAAATGAACATAATTGACTGTTGCCACAGGATAAGATGAACAAGCTGATAAGATTTATTATATCTTACAATAAATGTGTATATTTACCCAGATCCTTTCAACATGGGAGCTCATTGAAATGGAAAAAAGGAAGAGGTGAGAGGGATGTGCTGAGGGTGGAAAATTCTGGGAAGAGGTCAAGACCTCCAGCTCGCCTGTGCCGTGTAGTGTACAGCATTGCTAGAAGACCTCGCTGCTGCTGCTCTGCAAAACCCCAGGTTGCTACAGTAGTGGGTTTGTTGAAGTTACCGGTGGAGGAATCGCATGAGGGTTCTTCATCTGACCAGGTTCCTGCCTATTAGGTGTCATATTTTTTTTCAATTGCCTGTTATGACGAGCCTTGGAAGCCTTAGAAATTGCCTTCTAGATAAGATGATGCTTGAAGTTTATTTTCCTTGAGATAAAGATTGAATTGGGCTGACAAGCTCTTGGCATCAGCTGGGCGGTCCTTCCTTATCTGTGCCCACAAAAAGGACTTCTTGGGGTTGTGGGAAGCTGAACTGCTCAAGACTTCATTCCTTGTGCTTTGAGGACTTCTAACTGCACCATTTGTCTGGGCTGTCCAGGCTTACTAATGAGCATTTTCAACTAGAATTCAGGTTTTTTTCCTGGGGCCTCTGGCACTCACATAGCCGTCCTCAGAGTGCAAGGATCAAGAGGTTTGAGATGCTGTCGACTCTAGAATCTGCTAGTTGAAAATGGCAAAATCCTTAACCCTTGTGCTTAATTTTTTGAAGATGTATTTTTAGTTCTTCTGGAGGAGGACTCCGTGTATTTATATTATTCTCAAGACAATCTCTCCCTGAGTACTGTCATTAAGTCCCAAGTTTTTTATTTTTTCCTTTGCCTATGGAAAGATACAATAAACTTGAGTATTACCCAGACATTGTCCAGCCATCGGCAGGTCTCTGGGTACTTGTATCTTCAGCTGCTTAGTATAGTGAGGTAACTTAATGTCTGTAAGGAAATTCAGTGAGTACAATCCCTTAGCTAGTTTATCTTCTGTTTCCTTGTTAGCATTGCTCTCTGTTCTGCAGGTACATTCCTTGCAAGATGTAAAGAAAGACAAATCTAATTCTGATTAACTATCAGAAAGAGTAATTACCGATGTCTGCAGTCAGGACAGAAAGGGAAGATCTTTATATTGCTTAGGGGTGGTGGTTTTTTGGCTGTCTGCAGCATTTCTTTTAAAACTGACATTCCTTTCTTGTTACCTTAATGCTTTTGCTTGTGAATTTTGCAAGTTTCTTTTTTCCCCTGTGTAAGTTTTTGAACTGCTTTTCTTTTGGTGTGGCCACAGTGCATTTTACTGCAGATGTATTCAGAGTTCAATAGCAGCATAAGTAGATTTCATGAATCTCCAAAGCGAGCTCTGCTCTTTTTTGTGTTATAGTGCAATCTCCCAATAACTGTTCCTTTGGCTGATGTTGTGAGTGGGGTTTTTTTTGTGTGGTTTTTTTGTTTTTTTTTTTTTTTTTTTAAGACTAGCTCTCACTCTTCTTGGCCAGCTGCCTTCAAATTTGCCTCCTGAATGACCTCAACAACAAGGTTTTAAAATGCAGTGATACGCATTAGCCTTATTACGTACTGTGGAATTACTTGTTTGCTGTTCAACTGTAGTGCCAGAACAGAGTGACTGAGTGACCTGGAGGGATGTTTTAGTTTATCTCATAGAATAAATTAAGTCTACTGTGTCTCAAAACAGAGAAAAATGTGCCGTAATAGACTGATGAGATCAAATGACAGCTGCTCATTTAGGTGACGGATCAATGTTTGGGAAGGAAACAGTATTTATCTGTTGGCAACAGGTTTGGTTGCAAGTTTTGACTATATGATTAGGATTCTTTCATGATTCCAAACTTAATATGAAACAGGAATCAAAGCTTACACAGGCTAAAATTTATGCAAAGTGAGCTATTTACCTGGCAGAGCTTAAAGGTGCTTTTACCCTGGAAAGTAGACAGAATCTGTGCATGGAGAAATACTTCTTTGGTTTTATACAGATAAATACTTACACAACTATTGATTTTAATTTTTTACAATTGATTAAAAAAAATCCATCCTCCTCTTCTGCTATTTAGCATGGCTAAATAACATTTAGTGTGGCTTCTGTTATTTAAATGGCAGATCTTTGGATTTGGATTCTGATTCATGATGTCTAGCTCCAGTGCTTACCTCTCTTTGTGCATCTGTTTTCCTGAAGTGTAGCAAAGAGATGATGAAATGGGTTTTGCTGCTTTATAGCTGCTCATTGTTTCAAAAGTGTTTGTGAAAATTGACTAAATCAAGCCAGTTTTAATATCCTGATGAACTGCGGCCCAGAAGCAGCCTTTCCGCAGGGTCTGGATGACTGTGCTACACCGAGTACCACTTAATTTCCGTAGATTGTGAATGTATTTTCTAAAATGGTTTTCAACTGGCGAAAATTCCCATTTGCTGTGGGACAGAAAACTTTTATGACCTTACCTAAATCTCTCCATGACTATACTACTTATTTAGATAAGCAACCAGAAAAAGAAATCCATATTGAGCCATTTTCAATTATGGGAAACAGCCACAGAACACACACTGAATGTGTATGCTGCACGTGGACGCTTGAGCTCCAGTTACCCCTTAGGAAAAGGAAATTAACCTCGACAGAAAAAGCTGTAGTTCTTATTAATGAGAGGAAAATATGTCATGGCTTCAAACACTCTGCACAGGTTGGAAAATACCACCAATGATACGCTTGGTTTGATGGTAAGGAGGGAATGTGGAGGAGGATGGGAATTATATAGCACCCGACACACTTCCTATATAAGCCCTTTTTAGGAGGAGGACACAGCGTTAATATTGAAGGACTGCAAAAAGCCACTGAAAATCCAGAGATTTTGGATTAGGACAAAATTCTGTTCTCCTTACTCATTCTGTGGTAGGCAGAAGTGTATCAGAGAGGGGTTGTGCGAAGATATCCAGAACGCAGGGTAAATGAATGCAATGTAGACAGAAGTACTTATCTTGTTCTGTATGACAGATTAACTAGAGTATGGAAATGGTTATAGAAATGAAAGCCCGAGGCTGCAGCTTTAGTCTTTCTGCATAGCTTTCAGTTTTGAAGGCTAGAATTGGCCGTATTAGGTGTGCATGATATCTGAAGAAGCTAGGGCTCTAGGTTTGTATTGAAACTATGACAAATATGCTACTTTGAAGTAAGAGGGGAATAAGGAAGATATGCAGGGCCAGGCCCTCAAGTTGATCTAAGTTTGCTTTCACCAACAGTCTAGCAGAGAATCTGGACCTGCATGTTCAAACAACACGTCTTTAAGATGTAAGATCCGCTTCACATTATTTTTTTACTATTTATTTTGAGTCTCCAAGCCTCTACTTGAATACTTGTTCTCAACTCATAAAGAGTATCTTTGACTGTTTTAACTAGTCTATGCCATAAGACTTCAAGCAATGATTTTTGTGGTAACTGAGTCAGTTATGGAAAGGATTGTCTTTCCTTCTGTGATGAAGACACATTCCTGTACATTAATCCCTCAAAATGGCCTAGTCAAGAGGTTGCATCAGTAACTCAAGGCTCTAGGCCAGCAAATGAGGGTGAGAGGTCAAAGGAGACTACCAAAAAGTGGCCTTGTAAATCAAAAACATTGAGGAGAGGGAATTCCTGGCATTCCATGGCATCTGGGTTTATTTTCTTACATTTCTCTAATAAGGAAAACATACTTCAGGTATGTTCTTGGTGAATGTTTTCACTTGTGTTGTCTCTCTCTGCTGCCAAATCTGACCCAAAATATATTGGTTTTACATGCCTCGAGGACATCTATTGGATAAATAACCCGTGCATCTGTAAAAGTGGACTTGGCCCTCCATTGCAATCCCTGAATGTAGATTCAATTGTCAGCACCTCATTACTAACTGTTCTTTCACTGGAATCATTTTTATTAAAATAACCTTATGCAATAGCTTTAAAACACAGAACAGAATGCTCTAAAGTAACCTATTATGTTACATGTACTACTCCCAAGTAATACATATGTTGTAAGGATCAGACTTTATTTTTAGCATAATTCATTTGCTTTGTCCAAAAACTAAATTAAAATCCCTGACAAGTAACTCTTTAATATACACATTTTTAAAGAGCTGCTTGGCAAGAATGTTGATATACCTTGTAGTGTACAAAGTCCTACTCAGAAGCTTTCAATTAACTTGATTCATACCGTGATTCGGTCTGGCATTCTGCGTAAGCTGTCCTGCAGCTTGTAGGAATGAAACATTTTGCAGAACCATTTCTTTGCACTAAAAGGCAGCCAGTTGAAACTCAGACAGGACTAAATGATGGTTATGAATATTAGAAAATTTAAAGAAATTATTTGCATGCACTTTTTTGTTTCGCCCCTGAGGAGTTTGGCCACCATTAGAGGAGCAAGAATGAATTTTGGGGTAATGCTGGAATGATTAAGGTCTGCTTTATTACAGTGACCAAGAGGGCTGTGGTATATCTGGGGAGCCCTTCAGCATCAGGCCTTCTCTTTACCTTGTGAAGTACTATATATCCACATCTGCTAAGTGGAAAACAGGCTGGGTCAGGTCGCGATAAGCAATTCTACTTCCATCAGAAAGAATTTCACTTTTCAGTGATTTTTCTTTTGTTTGTCTTGAAGGAAGCAAACTGGCTTCAGCATTCATCTGGATCATCAGTTGTTTTGTTTCTGGCAGTTCTACAATTGCTATGGTGTTCCTGGTTGTTTATTTGGACCAGCCTGCCTGTAATTGTTAGTCTCAGGTTTAAAGATCAGGTGTAGCTTCTGCTTCTGAATGGTGATGGACAGCCAGAATAACTTTTTTGTTTGTTGTTTGTTTGTTTTTAAAAACCAAACCAAAACCCTCTATTTGACAATGACTTCACATGCTATTACAGACTATGCATCTTACCCTTCTTCAGGAGCCACTTTGAGAAATCTTTGAAGACTTCCAACATCTTCAAAGTCTATTACAGGGGAGGTGGGGGAGCAGCAGGCAGGAGAAGAGAAGGGAGCACTCCTAGACCTGATCCCATGCTGAGTCAATGCAGCGGAGCTTAGTCCTGAATACTTGGCAAGAAGTGACAGCACTGCCCTGTATTTGGAATTGAAACTTCGTTTTGAAAGGCCAAGTATGATGTTTAGGTGTCCACTGAGTGCCCCAGCACCACTGTAACTGTTTAGGAGCTCCTTTAATACTACTGTTTGAATAATGGGAAAGTTTGAAGGTAGCTAAATGTTCCGTGGCCTGCAATAAGGCTCTCCTGCAGAGGTGGCTGGAGTGAAGCTATTGCAGAAGGGAGGGAACTCTACCAGCTGGTTAACAGAGGAAAATGATAACAGTATGTGTTATGTATAGTTAAATAACATAATTTTAAAAATGAAGAGATAGGCGTTAGAGGAAGGATAGAGTTAAAACGCTTTGAGGCCTGCTGACCACATCTTGGAGCCTAGGACTCTTTACCCAGTTGATAGTTAATCTGCTTTTCTCTTTGCACAGAACATGTTCAAAATCATGTCTGCATACAAGATGGAGCTTAATGGGATTTAATACTTGAAGGATTAGTAAGACCTAAACGTCAGTCAGCCTCTCAAAACCAGCCCTACCTTCCTGAGATGCATCTTTCTTGCTCTCCTCTCTCTCTCAGGAATCTGCCAGCTCCCTCTGCTTAGGGTGTCAGCAG
>KL289627.1:21609-40012 GCA_000699545.1 Podiceps cristatus
TGATCAAACCTTTGGTAAGTATGCCTGCTGTAGATCAAAAAGAAGAATTCTTAGAAAAGATTAATAAAATCCCAGTTTTGGAAAACTTGACTTGCAGTAAAGTTTTTGAGATAATCCAAGTTTTGAAAGAAATTAATATATTTTAAGACAACCAGAGCCATTTTATTCCAGGATAACAATCATGCAAGATTATAGAGGTTCTTGAAGTTGATAAGTAACTGTCATGAAAGGACTTCAGGCAAAGATGATGATCTGTTTCTTGTTGGTGCAGTTGCCAGGCATGGCTTCTGTTTCAGGGCTGTTTGCATGACTAATGCTTCCCGTTCACTCATGCTTCAACCTGGTGAGCAGCAGTAGCAGCTCTGTGTGCATTCCTTTTCCTGCACCCCTTACCTTCCCAAACCTACTTTTGTTTCCTCGAGATTTGCCTCAGCGTAACATCTTCCAGCATTAGCATTAGGACAAAAAACATACTGCAGTTTGCACAGTAGTGGTACAAAGGTGTGAAACAACACTGGCAGTCTGTTTTGTAGAATGTGAATAAAACTGGCTTTGGAAATGTGTTTAGGGAGACTCTGGTCCTTTGCCAGCCCTTTCACACTCCTGCTTTTGCTTCTTCCAGAAACCTTACTTGTTTAGATGAACCCTCTTCCCAACAAAACATTTGATAGCTGCTGAAGAAATAATCTTGTAGCAGTACCAGCCGCCGTGTGAAATTGCAAAGCTAAGTCTGTCTGCTTGCATGACTCCCAGTACGTGTGCATTACAGTCTTATATTTAAGTTAAATTTTTTCAAAGTGAATGGAAGCTTTGGTATTCTGGTCAGTAACCCAATTCAGAGTTCTAATACTTTTGTAATTTGCAGGCAACAAGGTGTTATGGAATTAAGCACTAGTTCTTTTCACAGGGGGCTTTGGAGAAGATGAAGAGTAGTTTGTCTCTGCAACGTCAGCCTCTTCTGCTTGCTCAGTTTATTTTACAGATTTTGATGCACTGCACTTGGATGCCACAGCACACGCAGGGGATGCCAATTTATACATATGTATTTCCCCTCTAATGTCACAAATAGAGATGATCTGGTTTATCTGCGCATACAGCTTTGTTAGTGTTGGCATGGGTCATCTGCAGAAGGGTAACTATGTGAAAGTTAGTCCAGGAGTTGCAGAGATTTTGTGCCATGTTTGGTCCACAAGCAGACCCCTCTTGTTCTTCAGACCTGGTGTATTTGTAAGGCTTTCATGTGTTCTCAGTGCTGCTGGTCACACGCTTATATGTGTAATATAGCACCTCACTGCTGTAGGTTGACAACAAGGATCGGTGGGGACTTAGGTTCGGGGGTTTATGTTGCTTATGGCAGTGGTAGGATATTTATACAATATTACGATTTTGGGGGTATATTTTTATTCCATCTATAGAATGTTTGATAAATATTTTCTACTCATTATGATTACATAGCATTTTCTAGAAAGCCAGTTAGTAAATTTTAAAATTACTCTATAAAAGGAATTACTAGTAATTCTGTAAATCCTCCAAATTAAGAATTCTGGCTTGAGATGGAGTTTATCTTCTTATCTCTTCTATTACTAAGAAAGAAGAAAAGAAAGTGTAGGTTAAGGAAACTGCCTTAATGTTTCACAGCGTATAATCCAGTTGAATACTTCATATTATATTGCTTCCTTATGTTTCACCTTTGGTTGACCTTGACGTTTACAGGTTCAAGTGGATATTAATGATCTTGGGAACAGCTAAAATAAACAGAACACAAAGTTGATGAGAACCCATAGCTCCCCAAACTCTTCATTGGACTGTGTAGTTGTGTTTTTAACACAGGAAAATGCTGCACTGGATGTCTGTAATCAGATGAAACATTGTAGGAATGCTGCCTGTCTAAAGGATTATTGAATATGACCATATCAGTTCAAATATATATAGTAAATTCTATTGCAAACAAACAAACAAAAACCACCTCTGAATGTTTTCTAAGAATTTTTTCACTAAGCAGCTGTTCTAATATTAAGCTGGTAGAGAAATTCTATATTACTAGTCTATGTAAGTGGAACAGAATAAGAGGACTTATAAATTAATTTTCTTTTCAGATACTGCATGTATGCATGCGTGCATTTGTGCTGACTTTTGTTATGGTAAAATACAGTCCACATTATTTTTCTGCTTTCTTGAATTATTTTTCTATTTTGGTTTAATGCATACTGGTGTCATTGATTTACACTATTACTCTTTGATACTGGAAGCGGCAATAAGTGGAGTTGCATTACTTTTCAATAACATCATTCTGTGTGCAGCTGCATTGTCTCCTGTATGTGGTTATTAGTAAGTAAAGTTGTTCTGTGTCATGGATTCCAAAGTACATGTTAAACGTTTTGGCTTTCTGAAGCCAAAAAACTTCTCATATGTGTATCACAGCTATATGTATATATAAATATGTCTATATTTAGATCAACAGGAAACAGGACTGTGGTTAAGATGCTTGTCTTTACAAGTTTACATGATGCTTGGATTGAGGAAATGTTTGATAAAACTGAAGATGGAGGGTTTGGCAAGTGACGAACCTGCTTCAGATGGTGGTTGACCACAGTCATCAGACTTGTGTACATATTCTATTTTATAAGTATGGCCATCTGTAAAGTAGATATATGAATGAGCCAGAAAAGTTAAGTTTCTCTTTTATTTTTTTAGATTAAAAAAATAAGGTGGGGGGGTGGGTGTTGAATGCTGTGTTACCATTTACTTTTGTTGGGAGGATTTTTCTCCCTCTTTTTAATTAATCCCTGATGTGAACTGAATCCTTGCCAAGCTTTGAATAATTAATTCTTAAATTTTATTGTAATTCAGCTCACCTGGGGGACCAAAAATATGTCACATTTTAAAAGTCTGATTTACTGTCCATTATCTGTGCAGGGAGGAAAGGAATTCAGTCCCAAGCAAAGAGCTATAGGTAAACAGAGCAGTTGTAGGGCAGTTTGGGGTTGCTGTGTTGGTTGTGTTTATAAGAACCTCCTGAATTGTTTGTTTTTAAGTTCTCCCATGCTCCACTGATAACAGGGAGCATATTTCTTCCTTGTTTATAGTATAGTGGTCACGGTTTTATTGGAAAACAATAATTTATATGAAACATAGTGGTTTTGCAACTTAAAATGACGATGTTGTTTTAAAAGCTGTTTTGATATGATTCTTTCATGATTCTTGTCTGTCTGAAGTAAGCTTGTGATTCTGTGTATTCTGAGCATTTTTTAGACTTTTGCTACTATGTCTGTGAAAATCCTGTCCCATACTTTATATGCTTCATTGTAAGATGAACCAAAACTTACTCTCTCATGATCATGCTTAGAAGGAAATTCAAAGAATACTTTCCTTTTACTGTTGGTCTTAGTCATTGGTCATGTCTGGTGAATCTTATTTTCTCTTCTCCTAATGGTAATTAACAGCCTGTTTTATCATCCTGCATCTGAAAATGATTACAAAACTTAACTCCACTGGGTTGAAGTGTCAGTGTTGGTAGGTATGCCTTTATGAAGCTAAGTATAATAGCTTGAATATAATAACTTGCATATAATAACTGTTCCTTCTCTTATTGCTATGTTTTAATCAACTTTCTGCTGGCGCACTATACAGCCTACCCTTCGTTTATGAGCCAGAGGTTTCAAAGAGTAACCCCTGTGTGTATGCATGCGTGTTTGTTTTATGGCCATGTTGAGTCAGCCGTATGTGAAACCAGCAACGAAGGAAAACTCGGGCTGTATCCCATGGAGCTGCCTGGCAGTCCCTCCTGCCTGCCGAGGACTAGGCAAAGCAAGTTCTCCACTTTCCAGTTTGGTTTGCAAAGCGATCCTGCATGCTGGGTCAGTATTACTGGTACAGGGGATCCATGCCGAGGTAAAAATGGGAGAGGAGGCAAAATATTACGGATTTCTTGACCTCTCGTGGCAAATCCTGGCTTTTTAAGAAACAGGTCTACTGTACTGGTCCAATTAGTGCCATACTTTCTTGGTATGTCTACCTGGATATTGAACAACATACCATAAACTGACCAATAAACTCCTGATAAAAATGTGTCACTTCTCACTTATTACTTACAAATATTTCAGGTAGTCTAGAGGAGAATCTATTGTAAAACTTTGTGGCTGATCATCAGCTCCTGTTTTTGCTCCTGTGCTTTAACTGCTGTCTGCAAGCTGATTTGCAACACCTTGAATATTATCTCAAAACTGCTTTTAAAATGCCTGGCAGCTTCTGTTTTATCTGTCTGCTGTTTTAAAATAAGTGCTTTAAAGTAAATTGGTGGCAAAAGGCTGTTAACAATCTAGTTTATTTATAATATTTTTTTTCTGTATCTTTAGAAAAAGATTTTTTTTTTTTTAAATTAAAAATTATGCTGCTTGTGTCTTGCAGAAAAGTAATCTAATTTTATAGTTTGATAATGAAGTTTGCTAACATCTAATAAATAATAATTTGGTCATATAGGACTATGTTCCCTATAGGAGTGTGTTGACAGTACATAAACATTTATATACTAGGAAATACTCCTAGTTTTGATGTAGTAAATAGCAAAGTATATCATGTAGGCAAGGCCTCTAGTTTTCTTTTTGGGGAAGTTCAATAGTTTACAAAAAAATAATTATATTGTTAGTTATGTGACCCATCCTGTTGTAGGACTTGATTTATTTTTTGCTTCGATATCTCATGAAGTACTGAAAAAACTTCTAAACTTTGCAGTGCACTTTAATTGTCAGATTAATTTCTTAGAGCTTTTCATCAATTTTTGTAGTGTGATTATCACTAAAATTGCTGTTTGCAGCATAGAGAAATAGAAATCTCAAAACCTTTTGCATTGTTGAGGCAGAAAAGTTAGTGTTTTAACAGCACTCCTCATGACCTCTAGTGACTCAATTGTTTTATCAATCAAATTATGCTAGTATGAGTTAATTAATTAACTTGATCTTGATGTGACACAGCCTTCCTGGAGTCTATGCAAAAAGGAGGGAGAGGAAAGAAGGGTCTATAAACACCACATGCAAAGGCTGAAGCGATCAGCCTGCTATTAGCCCTTTATCTAAGAGGCTCTTGGCATATAAATCAAACAATAACCTCTCTGTTTTGAGTCGGTGCCAAAGTACACAGCCACAGTTGAGTCTAGAGCAGATTACACCCGCCGAGTGGCTTGAGGGCTTAGAGTGAAACTGGGAAATAACCATTAAATTATTCAGGAACACATTTATGTTCTTTAATGTTGGCTGTCGGACTTTTTTCTAGTACCATTTGCATGTTCTAATATTAAAAACCAGTGCATGGGGAGCATTTTAACACACATCTAGGTGAGGATGTGAGAATAATGTTCTAAGCTGAATGGCTGCAAAGAGCTTGTTTTGTGTTTGTTTTTTTGTTTGTTTGTTGTTTTTTTTTTTAAAGTGTTGTGTGTTTTGCTATGTTGCAATATTTTGAGGCTTTCTGCAAGCACAATACCAAGATGACATTAGCTTTCTGTTTACCTTTTCTCCTAAGGTTAGGATGGATTGGAAAATGTTCAAGTTCCTGCTGTCTGTGAGGCACATTTAATTAGGCTGAGCAGATTTGTCAGCCATATAAAGTGGCCAACAGTAGAATTCCAGTCCACTGCTAAGACCCATTTTAAAGCTTCCAAAAGTTGTCATTTACTCTTTGAAATAAAAAGTATTAGTCCCTCTGGGGATGTGCAATTTACATTTATTTGAAAATAAGCATTTTGGGGTTTTTATGTTTTTCTTTGAAGAAAGTGTTGCTGCATCTTCAGCTGAACACGCGTTGGCTAGCCCATCGAATGCGTGCACTTGGGATGCGCATGAGTACATGGCAATGCTAGAGACTGAAGTCCTGGAAATACTGACGGCTGTTTCTATACAGAAAATTTTTGATACAAATGTATTAGAGACATTTGATCACTTTCCAAAGGGTGAAATGAAGAGCAGCTTCTTTCTGCAAGCCCAGCTGTGTCTGGGCAGCACGGCGGTGCAGAGGCCAGCTCTTCCCATCCCAGTGGCATTCCCTGCAGCATCCCCACGGTGCAGAGCGGAGGCTGGTCGGGGAAGGTTTTTCCACGTGTTGCTGTTGGCCCTTTCCAGTGGGGGCTGCTGCGCACAGAGTGGGATGCAGTTGAGGACTTGGCTGTCCCCTGCCAGTTGCGGGGCTGGCGCGTGTCTCCAGGAACGCGCGGTGTATCCGGTGTAGCCTTGGCGCAGCCTCCGCTCTCTCCGAACCAGCGGGGGAATTGGAGGAGAGAGGACGTCTCCCGATGTGTGGCCCCTCGCTCCAGGCCCATAGCCAAATCGTTGTGTCTTATCGCAGGCTTGTGCTTTTCTGCTTGTCTTCAGTTTATGGGTATTCAAATGACATACTGCCAGCAATGGATTTGTCCTTCATAGTAACGTTCTTCTAACCACCCTGGCGGTGTTTTTGAAGTGCTGTGCACTTAGTGTGGATGATGCGTCTTCTTAAAATGAATGTGAGTCATTGCAAAGGATACATTGGCAACACGCTTACCTTTTTTTTTTTTTTGGGGGGGGACGGGGACATGACACGGCTTTGTGGTATTAATGAAGCTCTGATTTAATCTTTACTGATTTTTTTTCCTTCTTCCTTTTGTCTTATGAAAATACACAGGCGCAGCTGACCTATAAAGCTATATAGACATAAGGCAAAAGTTTTGCTGATACAATAAGCACAGAATCTGCCTCATGTTGAGACTATCACAATTCTCCTTCCAATTTTTTTTTGACTGGAAAAGTACAATGCTGTCATTTCAGCTGGTTTATTTTTGAAGCCCACACACTGTTGTTTTTTGTCACTTATTTCAAAGAGCAAGTTGTTCTTTGCTTATTCTTCCATCCTTGATAGTACGATGTCCTCCACCTGGTTACTTGCTGTTTCTGATGTAGGCTGTGCTTCCGCCTCACCCCAAGCAGTTTAAAAACAAAACAAAACTGCACAAAGTAATCTTTTTCTTTCTTCGTTTGTACTATAGAAGATCTGGGAAGAAAACTGGATGTATTTGGCCTTTGAAAAAGTTATGGAAGAGTCTCTTGACCTGTTTTTCAGTAAGCCAGAGGGGATATAACAAGGATTGCATGTAACTGAAAGCAAAAGTTTGTTGTGTCTTATAAGGAGAAAACAGGATGACCCAAATTTGTCCTGTTAGGCAAAGCAGTCCAGGCAAAAATCCAGTAATAGATAATGTACATGTCAATTTATTTTATCCTACTTGACTGGAAATTAGATCATATTAAAATAATTTGCAATAGCTTGGCAGAGACTACAGATGTAGCTGATAATTTTGGTGATTACGGTATCCTGCTTGGGCAAGAGTGTTTGACTTGTTTTCATTTGGTTATTTATACATGCTGATTGAAGAAATGCATCGCCAAACTAATATAAATGCTAAGGGGTTTAAGAATGGCCTGTTGGTAGATCTTAAAACATAATTGTAAATGGGGAACACTTAGTCATTGAGTGAACATATTTTTTAGTATAGGCTTATTGCTTCTTGACCTTTTGCTCTTGCATTAGTGACCTGGACAACCATATTTTAATAATTTCTCAGTAATAGACAGGACCTGGAACAGTGAGGAAGTAAACATCTTTCTGTGCTGGTGGTGTGAGGTAAGAGGCAAATCATTTCAGCCAAGTCTAAAATTGTGGTGGTGTGCATTGGACTGCTCAGGGTCATAATTGTCCCCGGGTTTACGTCTTTGCCTTTAGGCTTGCATTCGCTCTGAGATTTTGGTTTCCATGGACTAGCACTTGATTCTACCTATTTCCAGACTACTACTTTCAGGTCGGTAATAGCACATCCCAGTGTCACCAACCTCCTCCTGTTCTCCCCAAATGCATTCAAAATGAGTAGCTCTGAGACTAAGCCTACAGATGGTCACAGATGTGCACATGATGGTCACAGTCCTGTCTGTCAGATAACCTTGGCAGTATTGTCCTTGCAGGACTGGACCAGACCAGATTAAGAGAATAAGTCAAAATAATTTTAACAAATGCAAAATTAGGCATTTGCTTATGAACCTGTAAATGTCTAGATCCAACAAGTTAGTTCAGGGATCTGATCTGTGTTTAAAAAAACTGATTTTTTTTTTTCCTATCTGACTCACTGCATAGTCCCACACAGAAGGTGTTGCCACAGCTGAAAGGGGTGCCACAGGAATAGGGACAATTCCTCTGCAGTGAGTGTTGCTGAAGCTTGCGTGCTGTCACCGAAAGAATTGCTTACCAAACTGTACTTTTACTTCTGCTCAAGGCTTTGGCTTTTTCACCCTGACGTCTCCCTACTAGTGAACAGCAGATTTCATTGAGTGGCCTTCCCTTTGGGTATTGTAAATTTGGGAAGCCAGCTAGTTAGCCTCTTCAGGACTAACTTATTCTGTTCTTGATTTTTATTTTTATTTTTCCATCTCTCCCATCTTTCATTAACAAAAAAGTGCCTCTGGAGACTACAAATCAGAGCTGCTCTGAACCACCTGCAGCTATCTTTAGTCAGCGTAGAACATCCCAGTCTTTCTGACCTGTTTCTTATCAGCACCTTTTCCCTGGCACTATTGTCAGATGATGTCTTATTTTAGGATTCGTATAAATTATGGATCTGATGATTTGGTCCTTTTTCTCTTCTTTGGCTTTGATTTAGCTTTGAAAGCTGGCATGCGAATACCAGGACTAGGGAAGCTGTATCTTTTAGGTGTCTAAATTTCTCTCTATTCCTTTGCAACCTTTTTTGTTCTTGTTTTAAAGTCCAAATTATATGCAGTTAAATTTTAATTAGTTTTGAAACAGAAAATGCCTCATTAAAAAAAAAAAAAGTAACATTCATGTATGAGGAGAAGGGAAAAATTTGCCATTATCAGATGTCTGTCAAAAACCTTGCTTTGTGTATATTGAATGGTATAGCTGTGTCTAACAGGGCTTTTCAAAGATTTCAGCCTTATCTCTGGACATAATGTAATGTTTTTGTTTAATAAACTTCTAATTTGTCTACTAGATAACTGCTATGCTTGATTTTATTATGTTCTGTTTTCTGAGATTGCTGGTTGATTAGGTACTATGACCATAACAGTAAGGGACAGGGTAATCTGTGAGCAAAACTCTAAACTTGTTGGTGAGTGGTTAATGGCAGAAGCCCCTGAATTTTAGTGCTCTCTTCTCTTTGTCAGGATTGCCATGCCCTGCAAAACATTTTGTAATAGAGATGCACAGAAGTGTGCAGTGTAATATTTACCTATGGTTATGACATTTATTTTGAAGGGTGGTTTAGAGTTCCTGATCTGTATTGTAGCATAACTGTAAATAATTTATCTTTTCTTAAGCAATACATGATTCAGGCAGTATCTTTAAAGGTTTCATAATGCATAAATTATTTTTTTTTTTTTAAAATATACTTAGTTTCAGAAAACTACTTTCAGAGTGCAGCAGCTTACTAGATAACTTGTAAAATCAGTAAATAATCCTTGGGAAGCCAAGGAATGCAAGAGGAAGGAGAAATCTGAATCAGGGTATGGGATCCCATACAAATTACTGACTACAGTGCCAGTGCCATTGGATTGGGGTGTTTGGACTAAAGCAGAGGAACTGCAGATGGGAAAAAGAGGAGGGGAAGGGCACCATGACAAGAGCTGGAAGGCAGTCACAGACAAATGTCTCACAAAAAGGGGAAGATAAGATAATGTTGTTTCCGAGTGTTAGAAATCTGTAAAAGGAAAATGTTGCGGTAACTTCTCAGATCAGGCAAGAGGCAACACCAGAGCCCTGTACTGCGTCCTGCTGACGTGTTCCCAGCAGCCATCCCTGTCTCATCATTGATGAAGTTGAAGGATGGGCAATTCAAAGCAAAAGCCCTTCTCCGGAGGTGTAAGAGAGGGGAAGCAGGAAAAGCGTTTTCAGCAGAAAACGTGCAAGTACTTTTGTTGTTGTTTTTCCACTATTGTATTTTCCAAAAAAACAAAATAACCCCACCAACCCCCCCAAAAAACTGAACCTGGGAATTCTTGCTTTCTGTGGATTGACTTAGTCAGTTGTCTGTGTATGTGAGCTATAAATGTAGGTTGATCTCATCCTGTTTATGTATTGTTCTATATGATACCTAAACCACTAGGTATTCTGCAAAGCAGTGGGGAAAAAAAGTCTATAGAAACTGAGTGGATTCCACAGAGATCCAGGCATACAGGAATGTGGTTGACCCCCATTTGCTTTTAGGCTGTGCCACAGTTGGTTTGCTTTTTGCTATTTTTGGTGTGCTAACGTAACCCTCAGGGGTCATGCAACTTGGGTGCCTGGGATTAAAGAAAACCTACTGTGTCTAAAGGAGGAAGAAAGGGTTTACTAAGCAAAAAGCAAACCTCTGTCCCCCGCCATTTTGTTTTAGTGCATTAGTATGACTCATTCTTACTTTTTTTGTTTTGTTTTGTTTAAAATAATTAGTCTGTCGTTTAAACTAGGAGCAAGTAGAAGTACCAGCTGAAGCAGGTACTTATAGTAGTGATTATCCAAGTATAGTGCATGTTTTTCAAAGACTTTGCAGTCTAAATTGACAGGACTGATCAACACATGGTGTGAAAAGGGAGAGCAGCAAGCAAGGACAACAGGTAGAAAATGGGTGCAACCTTATCCCGTACATTCTGACTTTTACTGAGGTCTGTAGATGCTTTAGGGGTTGCTGAATACCTTTATGAAGTTTGGGAGTGAGAAAGATGAGATTACAAAAACCTGTGCATATTTTGGGAGATTTTTATTTTAGCTTCCTTATGTTGCTTGTTTTCCTTTATTTTAAAGTCTTAGCTCCTGGTGTCTATGTGAAACACTCTGCTCATATTTATGGTGATGAAGAGAATTGGGAAAATGAGAACAGGTTAAAATCTGAGAAAGCAGAAGCTTGACTTTTCTTTCAAATAGGAAAAAAGACTTTTTAAAACTAGCTTCCTGCTGGTTTAGGCCTGATGTCTGATCTCTATGGATTTGTATTTGGGAAGAAATCTGCATGTTTGGGAAGGGATTAGTTAACAGGCAAAGCAGTGGCCTCTTGCAACCCAAACCTCAGGCACTATTGTAAATGACAGTGAGACATACCCTGTGAATGTGATCTGAACAGGATCAATAGGCTGCATTTGAAAGTGATGCTGGGTGGGTGTACTGAATCATAATAGTTGAGTAGATAGTCTGTAAAAGTAGCATACCCAAGGATCCATTAATTAAGGGAGATTGTGTTGAAGCATCTAGTTGCTTTGGAAATCTCTTTCTTATTTCTTGTACTATCATGTGTTATAAACCATCGTGATTTTCTTGTGAGGAATCCCCTTGGAGCTGCTGTCCGTGAACAGTGTGCGGCATCAGTGCTCAGATCACACTTGGCGATGGAGTAGAGGGAGCTGCCGCAGATGCCCGGGCTGCTTTGGGGTGTGCTGCCTCTGCCTCTGGAGGAAGGTCAAGTGGCACTATGTGAAAGAGAAATGGAAAGGCTGTGTCAGGTCATCTGATTTTTCCTTTCCTAAAGCATGGCAATAGGATGAAATTTGTTCTTCCTGTTCATTTGCGGTTTGTTCAGAAGAAGGGTGACTCAACCTTCTTCCCACGGTCCTTCCACCCACTCAAGCTTTGACAGAGGATGTGGGTTCCTGGGTTGACAGGAGTGGGGCCTGGCTATCCTCTTACCTGGTTTGGGAGATAGCACAGATTTGCTAAATAGAGCCCTGCTGTTGCAGCGGAGCATAAGCACAGCTGCTCTGTAACGGGTATCAAATGAATTGTTGGGGTTTCTAATTTTCTGCGAACAAAGCTTCTTTTGGCATGTTTATAAGCGTGTTGTAAGTGACATCAAAATGTATTTAGGAGTTAAATGTCTCCTGAGGAAAAAACAGAGGGAAGCTTTTAATTTTTTTTTTTTTTTTTAAAAAAGAAAATCCAACACAGTTAATCCCAATGTGTGGCTTTAGCCCCAGGCAAGGGTTTTTCCTCCCCCAGCCAGAGAAAACACTGAATTCATTCACAGCAGCAACAAATACAGTGTCCTGGAGGAGAGAGAAGACTGACAGGGAACTGAGTCAGGAATCTGAGTGCAGATGAGCCACACAAATTCCTAATGTAAGCTTAGCAACAGCAAAAAGGAAATCTGTAAATACAGAAACCTAGAGAATCCTAGAGCCCATCCTTTCCATAGCTTTTTGGTAACTGAAGAAGCTTGTACTGTTTCTGATATTCCCATGGTTGAACAGTAGTGGTTACTTTGAGGCTGATGTGCTTATTTATTATATGCAAATTCTAACACTTTATAATCATCGGTAGAAAAAAATTTTAGATTTTTTTTCTGTAAACCTGTAGCAACTGTTCTGCTAAGAAAAAACAAGCTTTTATATCACTTTATTTTTGCTTGTATCCTGCCCACCTCAGAGTAGTTACTAAGTAGAAGCACTCATCTTAAAATATAAATGTTGTCTTAAGCTTACTCCATTATCCAAGCAATGTTTAGTGTAACCCTGTCATTTTCTTACAGTGATCCAGCTGCCAAAGCTCTCTGGGAGTCCTTCGCCAACCTCAAACAGAAGGAGGCTGTGATGGAGGCCAGGAGACACCTTGTGGAGGCTGCGAGCAGGGAGAAGTTACCTATTAGGATGAGCATGGGTGAGTTGTCTGCCTACCCTTCCCTGCGCAGTAGCCACAAGAAAGATGACGGCAGCTACTCTTCTTCCACTTAACCCCCTCATAGGGAAAACTCACCCCATCCTTTGTTTGTCCCCATCCCTGTCAACAGATTTCAGGTGAGCATCGTGGCTACCGTAGGATCTTTCTGGTATACAAGTGAGAGGCACGTGTTTTCTTTTAAATACAATAACCTTAAAAAGACTGAGAGCGGTGGTGAAGCAATGGGGTTCTATGAAGGAGGGTTTTAAAGGCATGCAAATGGTCAGCAGTTCTGCTTGTCTTTATTCTGCCAAGCGTGAGAGTTTGGGTATTCTCAAAAAGTCAGGAGGACTTGTGGCCTGACAGCAGGCATTGTAAATAGCAGCTGATCTGATGGAAGTTGTGCAGATCTTGCATATGATTACATTATACAGGTAGTGATTACATTACATAAGTAATGTAGGTAGTGAGTTTTATGTGAAGTAAGGCTGTCTGGCCACATCTGGGCACTCTTTAAACCTGAATTCTTCAAAATATTAGAGATACAGATCATAACATAATGACTTCCAATAGCTTTTTAAAAACCTTATTCTCAATATATATCATATTCAGTGAAATGCAGGAATTGGTATAACATTAGGCTTATAAAAACTAGTATTGCTCTTTACCGCAGCAATTTTTTGCATTTTATGCACTCTTAAGACTATTTCATGTTGAACTTTTCATCAAAAGAGAAAGGTCCTCATGGAATAAGAGTAATATACTTTTATCTGGGACTCCAGAGTAAACTGCCAAGATATTGTAGACAAATCAGAAGTACAGCCAACTCATGGACTCTTAACAACAAAAATATGTCATATATTGTATGGTCTTTACAAAAACCTAGAACATGTATTTAGTAGATTATTAATCAGAAATACTAGATCTCTGCAACAATAATGCTGTAGGCTGTTTGAACAGAATGGAAAAGGAGCAGCTGTGAGAGGGCTATTACAAATTTGTCTGAAGAAGGTAAAGCACAGTAAATAATGAAATCTTGTTTAAGCTTTCACTGATAATATGTGTGTGAGTATTCACTTTAATAACATTAAGAAGCCCCCACTGGTTCTCTATTAATAATATTTTTTTTTTAAGGCATATGTAATGTTGAAATTCAGCTTTGTTTTAAAAGTAATTCCTTCCCATCCTTGAGAGGTGATCCATCGTTACCTTTGCTGCTTTGTGTGAATGATTATATCAGTCACCCTTTCCTCTCTGTCCCCTTCTGGTGGTATCCAGTGAAGGCTGCAGTAACTTGGTTCTTAATCATAGAATAGTTTAGATTAGAAGAGACCTTTAAGATCATCGAGTCCAATTGTTAACCTAACGCTGCCAAGTCCACCACTAAACTATGTCCCTAAGCTCCACATCTACCTGTCTTTTAAATACCTCCAGGGGTGGTGACTCAATCACTTCCCTGGGCAGCCTGTCCCACTGCCTGGCAACCCTTTCAGTAAGAAATGTTTCCTGATATCCAATCCAAACCCCCCCTGGTGCAACTTGAGGCCATTTCCTCTCCCTCTGTTGCCTGGTATTTGGGAGAAGAGGCCAACACTGCACCTCTCTGCAACCTCCCTCCAGGGAGCTGTAGAGAGCGATAAGGTCTCCCCTCAGGCTCCTTTTCTCCAGGCTAAACAACCCCAGTTCCTTCAGCCACTCCTCATAGGACTTGTTCTCCAGACCCTTCACCAGCTTTGTTGCCCTTCTCTGGACATGCTCCAGCACCTCAATGTCCTTCTTGTTGTGAGGGGCCCAAAACTGAACACGGTATTCAAGGTGTGGCCTCACCAGTGCCGAGCACAGGGGGAAGATCCCTTCCCTAGTCCTTCTGGCCATGCTATTCCTGGTACAAGATCATATCATACATTAACTGACGCTGATGGCAGTCTAAACGTCTGACATATGTGGGCCCAATATAGTGCTACGTAGAAGCGTTTAAGAGTTGATGGTGAAACAAATTTCTGACACTATAGTTCTTGAGACTTGTCTTTTGTGGAAGTGTAGCTGTAATTTACTGTTTATGGAACTTTGTTATTTATTTTGTGAATTGAATATGTTGCACTAGAATCATAATCAGTTGTTAAGTTTGTAGTTGAACTTCAAAGGGTGAAACAAAATTCAAAGCAGTGTTGCAAATGACAAACAGGTACAAAATGCGAAACAAGGAAAGGAGGGCACTACAGTCACCAAAATCAAAAGTTCTTATTGAGCTTGCATATACAAAACCTGAAACTCATGCCCAGATGTTACATGGTCCAATTACACATATTTATTAATGACTTTTTAGAACAGAACTGCATCTTTACAACATTCATTGCTTGTTCATCGTGCTACACAACATCTTAGTTCTCAGTAGGGAAGCTGGAAATTGTGTTGCTTATCAATTGCTGCTTTTGCTGGGAAGGAACAATTTTAGTGGCCTGTTCCGGTCCTGATTACTGTGTTTAGTTGAAAGGCACCTTCCACTGCAGCTGTGACAGGAAGCAACTCTGGCTGGAGAGAAGGGAAATGTTTTTGCTCTGCTCTCTGCCTAGAGCAGTTGAGTTTTTATGGTTTTACCTCAGGTTCTTGCCAGTATCGGAAGATCTTGGTGGACTGCATACTGGTTTTCCCAACACTTAGGGTGTTTTCGGAGTTTATGGCCCTAATATTAAACGTCAGAGAGTTTTTCTAGCATGAAAGTTGCCTCTAACTCTCTTTACTAAGACAGCTGTGTCAGATGGTAAGAGTATTTTCCTTACTACTACTTTTTTGCTTTTTTATCCCCTGGAAATAAGGAGTGAATTACATTTGAAAACAAAGCTTTGAATTCCATTTGGTGTAGCTGAGCCCTCCTGCAGTGGCCACCTGCCTGAAAAGCTGCATCATGTGTGACACTGGCAGCACAGGAGCCCTGTGCAGTGATGAGAAACTTGATCCCATCCGGTTTCTGTATTTTCAGTGCAAGGAAAATAAATTCTGTTGTTTTCTGGGCTTTGAAAGGCTGCTCTGAGGTGTGTGTGTGCTTGCCCACGTTTCCCCTGCGAGCCATGTGCCCGACGCCTGGCTTTCCTCTTCCTCTGCCTGGCCGCGTGTGGCAGGGGCTCTGACAGCTCTGGGAGGACACACGGCTCAGGCTTTCTCTTTCTGATATCTTCTGAATGTGTCCTCCTTCTGAGAGGGAAGGAGAGAAGGAGAACTGTAGAAGGGGACGTGTCTGTTCCACAACACTCCCGAATGTCTGCAGGTCACTGGGAACTCCATCTTCTCCCACTGAAATGAGCAGGAGTGGAGAGAGGGGAGGAGTTCTGAGGGAGGAGAAGAAAGAGAAAGAAAGGAAATCAACAGTTTTGGCCACATTTTTTGCATGGAGTAGATTTCGGCGCTGCTTTCAGGTCATCTTGATTTGCATATTCATTTCATTAGTTGTATCAAGGGAAGTGGTAGTGGGGATGTCTGAAAGTCCTATTGACTGTTCCAGAAGGGATCAGTGTATAAAGAAGGTGGCTGAAGATGAGCTGGCAACATTTTCTTGAAAGTTTTAGTGGATGGAGTCTTGGAGCAAGCCAAGTTTAAAATTTTAAATTTTTAAATAGAGCAGGATTCTCTCCCTTTTCTGTAGCCATCTCATACTCCAGTTTTCAGGTGGGCCATTAAGTGTCTTATACCATCTTCAAGGAAGATTTGCCTTTTTTTTTTTTTTTTCTTTCAGTTATGTCTGAGGAAAGTGTGTATTTTACCTGTCATTTAACTTTGTGAATGAAAGAACTACGTTGTTATTACAAACTTCAGCAAGCGACACAGACTAGTAAGCTGTCCAGAACTGTTCTTTGCAAGCATTTAAAAATTCTGTTTCTTTTTTTAAAGAACTGCAAGTCTTAAGAAACTGCATCACAGAGGGAGACAAAATGCCAAGTGATGGTCCATAAAACCAACTAGAACGCAAAATGTGGAGCTACTTTGCCCTTTCCTTACGGGACAAAACTTGAGCTGTATAGCTGCGCAGCGTATTTGATTTTCTCAGGTCAGCCCTGGATAAGGCAGGCAAAGCACTGCAGAGTTCCAGCCAGCATAAAGGCTTTGTGCATGCTACATCCAGTTTACTTACTGCTTAATCCGTTCCATCCATAAATACATAACATGGGTGTATGGTTTTCGAAGATGTAATATCCTGTGGAGTGTAGTAATGCTGTCAATATTGACTTTTGAGGAGCTTTTGTTTGGTACTGCTTACTGAGGGCATGCTGATATGAGCCCCTTTATAAGATGCTATAAACACACTAAACCCATGTTACTTTACATAGTAGTTACATCTCAGTTTTGCCTTAACCCTTTTAGCTAGATCCATTTGCCAAAACAGTATGTGTTTGCATGTAAACAAGTGGAGCAGTCTTTTACTAGATGTCCATTTAAATGAAGAGGCATTAAAATATTCCATATCTATGTATATATACACACTTTTTTTTCCCTTAAAGTAACAGACAACACTTTTTAAGGATTACCTTGCTCCATTTTGCCTCTGAGGCAATTGCGTTTGTGTTTTGGATACCCAAGCAAATGCTAATAAATATCTGGGAGAGATAAATATTTGCCAAGTTCTGGTCAGATATCCCATTGTGTTGGTGTAAAAGTGTATGTGTAAATTATTTTGGCATAATAAAAATCCTACATTTAAAGAAATATATCTTATTTAAAGAATTAAGCATCCCTTTGAAAAGCTCTTTGGAAGACAGTTTAGAAGATCATTGGAATAGCTTTTTGGTGAGATTTATAGGATTGTGCTAAATTCAAGTGACATTGTAAATACTGGAAAGGGATTACTTCTGCTCAGCTCTTAAAGTAAGTGACTGTAAGGAATTCTGCTCCGAGGCAGGAGCCTGACTTACAGAATAGTGGAAAGGTTGCTGTTTTTCCCATTCTTCTGCTTCCCGTTCTGTCTTTCATTGCTCTGATACATATCTTAATCATCTTCTGAACATGGCAGCCCATGAATCTCTTGTTGAAAGCTTTGCTATTAGCAGAGTATTTGGCAGTGGTAAAAACTTTGCTACAAATGTTCTTTTGTGGCTTTAGAAACACCCTTGCTCTTCTGTTTGAAAAGAGCACAGTAAACCTTGATCAAGTCTGAATTCCTTTATTGTGTCTTTTTACTGGCATGGAGACTGATGAAAGTCGCAACACTGGTGCAGTAACAGAAACAAAGTGCAATGTGCTGTTACACGAGCCCTTGTTAGCAGAAGAAAAGCCTTTGGTTTCTTTCCATTTCAACTGTACAAATACACTTTTAAAAATCAAGCTCACTAAAAATTAGCAAAGTCTCAATGAAGCAAAGAGGAATACTGTAACTTTTCAGATGGGCTAGTTTGCATGGGTTGAACTGAACTCTAAAATTTATTTGAATAGAATGAGAATACCCTGAAATTTTAGCCTGGAGATACGAAATAATATTTTGAGTTAGAAAAGTACCTTAAAATGGACAGGAAAACGTAGATGAGTACCTTATCTAAAAACATAAAGAATATAAAATGTGCATTTTATTTTTTAAATGAAGTTGCATTGGACTGTAATGATATATAACATGGTATTTATTCTTGACAGGATCACTGTAAAAATATTCAAGCTTCAGTACCGTCAATTCCTGGAATAAACTTCAGGGATAAAAGCTACTCGCTAAGAAAATGAGCTGTAATAATCATAGAGCCATAGAATGTTTTGGGCTGGAAGGGACCCC
>KL289628.1:0-21232 GCA_000699545.1 Podiceps cristatus
TATGATTCTATGATTCTATGATTCTATATGCTGGAAAAGCAGCACAGCAAACTGTAAGCAGTACAAGAGGGTCTTGGATTGCTTGAAGGATAACGTCTTAATCCAGGTGATTGACAGCCTAACCAGAGGAGAAGCATTTCTATACCTCTTGCTCACCAACACAGATGAAGAAATTAGAGGTCAAGATTGGTGGCAGCCTGGGCTGCAGAGATCATGCCTTGGTGGAATTCACAATCTTGACACGTATGAGCTAGGCAAAGAGTAAAGTCAAGACCCTGAATTTTAGGAGAACAAACTTTCAGTTGCTTAAGGGATTAGTGGATGTGTCCTCCTGGAAAACTGCCTTCAGGGATAATGGATCTGAACAGACCTGGCAGCTCTCTAAGGACATCTTTCCTAGACTGTAAGAGCTCTCTATTCCCATGTGTTAAAAATCAGGCAAGGGTGGTAGAAGACCAGGATGGCCAAGTAAGGACCTCCTGGTCAAACTAAAGTGTAAGAAGGAAATGAACAGGCAGTGGAACCAGGGACATATATCCTGGGAATAATATAGAGGTGATGTCCAGATATGTAGGGATGGGATCAGAAAAGCTAAGACACAGTTGGAGCTCAATTTGGCAAGGAATGTGAAGAACAATAAGGGCTTTTCCAGGTACATTGGTCAGAAAAGTAAGATTAACCCCACCAATAAATAAGACAGTACTAGCAACAAACAGCATGGAGAAGGCTGAGGTACTCAACAGTTTTATTTTTTGACTCAGTTTTCATTGGTAATCACTCTTCCTCCATCTCTCAAGCCCCAGAACCACAAGGCGTGGACTGGGGGATTGTAGTCCCTCCCATCCTAAAAGAATATCAGGTTCAAGACCACCTGAGGAACCTGAACCTTAAGTCCATGGGACTTGGCAAGATGCATTCCAGGGTACTGAGGAAATTAGCTGATGTAGTCACTCAGCCACTCTCCATCGTATTTGAATAGTCATGGCAGTTGGGCTGTCTTCAGTGACTGGAGAAAAGGAAATATCACACCCGTAGTTAAAAAGAGTAATAAGGAGGACCCTGGCAATTGTCGACCAGTCAGTGTCACCTCTATGCCCAGTAAGATCATGGAATAGATCCTCCTGGAAGGTAGGTCAAAACATATGGAAAAAAGGGAGATGATTAGAGAGAGTCAACATGGCTTCATCAAGAGCAAATCATGCTTAACTAATCCAGTGGCATTCTAGGGTGGAGTGACTGCAGCAGTGGACAAGGGAAGAGCAATAGATGTCACCTACCTGGCCTTCTGTAAGGCCTTTGATACAGTCCCCCACAACATGCTTGCCACTAAGTTGGAGAGATAGGAGTTTGATGGATGGATTGTTAGATGGATAAGGTATTTGTTGGAAGACTGCTTCCAAAGAGTTAGTCAACAGCTCAATGTCCAAGTGGAAACCAATAATGAGTGCCGTCCCTCAAGGGTCCATACTAGAACGAATATTATTTAATATGTTCATCAATGACATGGTGGAATTAAATGTACCCTCAGCAAGTTTACGGATGAAACCAAGCTGAGTGGTGAAATTGATTGACTTAAGAGAGGGAAGGGATACCATCCAGAGGGACCATGACAGGCTTGAGGGGTGGGCCTATGTGAACCTCATGGAATTCAACCAGGCCAAGTGCAAGGTCCTACACCCAGGTCAGGGCATACCACAGTATCAATACAGAGTGGGGGATGAATGGATTGAGGGGAGCCCTACAGAGAAGGACCTGGGGATACTGTCAGATGGGATGACAATGTGTGCTTGCAGCCCAGAAAACCAGTTGTATCCTGGACTGCATCAAAAGAAGTGTGTCCAGCAGGTTGAGGGAGGTGATTCTCCATCCTATTCTGCTCTCGGAGGCCCCACGTGGAATACTGTGTCCAGCTGTGGGATGCTCAGTACAAGAAAGATATCAACTTGTTAGCATGAGTCCAGAGAAGGGCCACAAAAATGATCAAGGGGCTCAAACATCTCTACAACGACGAAAGGCAGAGAAGGGGTTCAGCCTTTGTTCAGCCTGGGGAAGAGAAGGCTTCAGAAAGACCTTATTGCAGCCTTTGACTATATAAAGCAGGCTTATAAGAAAGACAGAGAAAGACTTTTTACCAAGGCCTATAGTAACAGGACAGGGACAACGGCTTTAAACTGAAAGAGAGCAGGTTTAAATTGGACATAAGGAATAAATTGTTACTATGAGGGTGGTGAGACACTGGAACAAGTAGCCCAGAGAAGTTGTGGATGTCCTGGCACTGGAAGTGTTCAAGGTCAGGTTGGATGGGGCTTTGAGCAACCTTGTCTAGTGAAAGGTGTCTCCGCCCATAGCAGGGGGATTGCACTAGATGATCTTCAGAGGTCACTTCCAACCCAAACCATCTATGATTCAATGATATTAGCACAAATTATAACAATAGTATTTTTTATTCACCTTATGAAAGGAAAATTTCCCTCCCCTTCTACGAAGGGAGGAAGACCAGAAACAAACCACTGTTCACAAAATATAATCCAATTTTAGTACAGAAACATATAAATATTAAGAAGGAAAAGTGTTGACTGAAGAGGAATATTTGATCTCTACATTGAAAAAGAAATCCAAACTGAAATAAATAGTGCACTGAGATAACACACATATCTTGTGATGGCTTTTTAACACTTGCTTCACCCCGTGTGTGCAGTTATTTTACGTATTACATGATTTGGCTAAAGATTATAACGTTTTATTTATCATCTACATTTTGTTCTGTGAGACATTTCCCATGATCTATTTCCTTAAAAACTGGAAATCTCAGGGTTATTTATCCCTGATTATTTGTAATTAGTTAGTCTTAATAACATGACCATACATTTATTAAGTCACTGTCAAGTCCATATGTAGGAAACTTCTAAATATGGCTCATGAAAAACAAACAAACAAGCAAACAAACAAACAAAACCACAAAACCCCCTGCATTTCTCAGGTGGAAAGTAGGTTGTTTTCTAAAAGTGTAACAGCATATTGTTCTTGATCTTGTATGAAAACTACTCCAATGTGCTTGCAAATTGAAATTTGTTTCTTCATAGAATGAGACTCACACCATTACTTCCTTCTAAAACTCCAAAATTATAATAAGCAGTTTCACAGTAAGAGTTAAATTTGACATTATTAATAGAATGCATAACATTTTATTTCTAAATTTTTTAATTGAATTTTGTTTTGATTTGTTACTAACTTGAGTCTTTTAATGCTATCTCAGAAGTAAATACTGAGAAGCATAATAAAAGCAGTAGTATTTTATGGTTTTGTTTAATATTAAAAATATCTTCTCAAATGAATCTTTTAACACTATGCACCTTCTAAATATTATAGCATGGCAAGCTGAACAAATCCAAATATCTTGTGCTATAATTTAACAAGCACAGTGGGTAAAAAAATAGAAAAATAATTTAAATGTTTTATGGTTGTATTATAAATATTTATTTCATTATCTTTGAGTCCCTACTTGCATTCCCTTCTCTAATATCCCACATCTTCAAGACTGCCAAAACATTTAACCAACTTGCTAGGCTAATTATCCCAAATGCTAAGAGCAAGAGGGGTTTTTACCCAATCATGGCCTTTTTTTTTTCAATATTTTATCTTTAAATAATGCCAAATATTGAAGCATAGTTTCACTACAATAAATAAAATACAAAATTTATAATCTGCTATGGTATTTATCTTCCTTATAGAAACCACTGCAAACTACTGTTACCTCTTCCTCACAGATATATCTAAAAGGTGTCTTTCCAGAAACAATTGCAATATAGAGAGTTGTAAACTAGAGCAGAGAGGGGATGACCACTAGAAGCATTGGCCTGTGGTGAATACCAGCTGGGGGTAGAAAGGCCTTTGTATTCCCAGGTTTTCCTGTTACTGCTGAGAGAAAGAGGCTGCAGGTAAGCATCGTCAGAAGAATAGAACACAGAAATAGATTTAATGACTTAGTGAGAGAAATGAGATTACCTGAACCAAAATGTCTCTCCATAGTTCTAATGTTGGACATTTACTTTTTCTGGTATGCAGTAATTTACTGATAGTTGATAAAGATCACCAAATAAATGAGATACTTTTGCATGTAAGGTAAAGAAGAATTCATAATTTTTTCTGCCTCCTACAGGAAATTAACGTAATGCTGCAGCTGTGGGAACAACAGTCATAGGCCATAAGGGGAGAAAATAAGAGAACCATAACTCTAGGACTTTATAATTAGGGAAATTACCCAGGAATAGCAATATCTTGCTTCTACTTCCTAGTCTTAAGGCAATGAAACGCTATGATTTGCATAAGGACAAAATACAGCCATTTCTCAACTTTCTGTTGTCTTTCAAGCTTAATTGTACCCACGTAAAAAACTCAATCTTTCTCAAGCATGCTCACAAGCATTCTACTTTTCCCCACTTTTTAGACTTTTTTTAAGTATCTCTTCATTCCATTCTGCCCATCATGCCTGTCAAGTTCAGTATCATTGCTAATGCTTCTCTCAGCCCTACAGCACCAATGATAAGTAGTTGATAAGGAAAAAAATCGCTTTTATTTTTTAGCTATTCTGTCAAATTATATTTAATCTCAATTTATTAATAGCTCTTCAACCAGTGACAGAAAATTTGCTTGTAAAATTATCTTAGTGATGCTAATCTCAAAGATATTTCGGAAGTATAGATCCAAGCTCATGGAAGGCCTCCTTTTTGTTTTGAAAATTTAATGGGCAGCCTATTTCATCAGTGAGCCTAGCATGGCCCCAGTCAATGACACTTGCTTGTAAAAGTCACTGCCTGTTTCTATTGTTTGATCACGAAAATTAAATATTCTATGCCACAGAGAAACATAACTAATGGGAATGGACTTTACCTTTTGAAGCTAAAGTGCAGTAATATGATTCTTAAAAATAATATCCTCTTTGGTTAAATTACCTTGCTTGTTGAATAAGCAGCTTTCACCATGAATACACAGAAACATTCTCTGGCTTTCCCATAATGACCTCAATTTGTAATGCCCAATACAGAGCTACAAAGTCACCTCTATGCTATTAGAAATATCTTCTGCCCACTACACATAGAATCAGAAATGTGTAACTTATGTTAATGACCTTAAACAATCAGTTTAAATGACTGTGAGTCTAATAATTTCTTTAAATGTAATATTTGCAAAAAAAGAATGCCATTACCTTGTGAAAGTTAAAACATAATATACGAAATACATAAATTTTATTATGATCCAGATAGCTTACAAATGCAGCTCAAATGTAGTCTTTTTTAAACACTTCAGAAGATAAATCAGTCACAGGGCTCCAAAAACTATGTCAAAACTCTCATAACAACTGTGTCTAGTCTCATCATTAAAAGCCTGTGGCTTTACAAGAGGCAGAAGGATCATAACAAAAGCCTGAGGTTGCTTCATAATGTTCATACAAAAACTAGGAAACTGTCACAGTGATCAGCTCAAAAAGCTATTAGCATGTTGTGTCAATCTGGATTCATGAGATTGCTGTTACCTGAAAAAGTCAGACTGGATAACTTGTAATATTTGTGTGACAGAATCTATAGCTCTAGGTCTCCGTCTGTCTTGTGCATGGTCTCAGAACATCTTTATACAAATGATGGCCAAAGTCCTAGACATCAGCATCAGACTTCTGTTCACATTAATACAATACTAGAAATGCAATGGATGTAAAATATTCTCAGGTAAAATGGAGGCAAATAATGTTCATACATAGACCAAATTGAATTGAAAATAAAATTGAAATTACTGCATAAATAATTTTTCTGTATCCCGGTAAAAATATTGTTAAGTCATTTTATAAGCAAGAGCAAGTAATTTCAAGTCATTTTTGTTGCCAATTTATTATATCTGCAAAGTATATCTCAGCTAACAAATATGCATAGCAATATTAAAGAATCCTGCAAATTCCACTATAATCGTGGCATACATATCAAGCATTGCAGAACAAGACTCGACAAGTGTCAAAGACCATTATTATTAGACAGGGATTCACAACAGAAGCTTGTTAACATATGGAAAATCTTACAACTTTGGGCAGATGTTATCAACACATAACTTTTTCAATATACAAACTATGGAATTATATGGCTTACTGTGGTATAATTTAAAAAAATATTGTCCAAAGTTATTCTTCATGAGAATGTATATTAGATTTTCAAAGAGATTTTGATAGCTAAATTGAGTAATAGCATTTTGAAAAGGAGACTCATCTACAAAAAGACTATCTGATTTTTCTCTTAGATAAGGAAGCTTTAGTGAAAGCTGCTATAAGGCCTTAAGTAAATAAAATATATAATTTCACAGGAAGATGACGCCATATAAGAACTAAATAATAATACAAAGGCCATGCTTAAGACTGAAAAACATAGCGTTTAAGGCCTTGCTCTTTTAAATGCATGAGGTATAATGAAAAAACCTTTATCTTTAGAATTACTTCATTTGGTTTAAAATTATGATCTGTCATTCAAAGCTGACAATATTTAAAGCATAGCAATTTGGTAAGCAGCAGTTAATAATAACATGAAAATGAAGGAGCCATAAACATTATTTAAAAGTCTATTCAAACAGGCAAATGGGTATGTCCAATTGAATAGGATAACTAATCGTGTTCCTCTTAAGTGCTAGGAGATCTGCAGTTGCCGAAGGACCCAAGATCTCAATTATATTTCTCATCTAAAAAAGGCAGCCATACAGAATCCAGATGGACAAACAAAAACAAAGATAAAATTGAGTTCATTGTAATCTATCCTTCTCAAGTACCTATATAAATCAAATATGTTAATTTTTCACCAGCACTAAACTAGTTTTGAATGTGAGATCAGCTTCCAGTGAATGCTATATATAATTGTCCTTTGAGATCTGCCACCCAAATACTTCATATGACCAAGTGAGAACATTTTGAACACTAGTAAATAAAATAACAAATTTCTATGCCATTTAGCTTGTGAGATGAAACAAGATCACAGACTGTGTTGATGCTGAAAAAAATCCATAAACTATCTATAATTCAGCAATAGAACAGCAGGAAAAAGCAGGATTTTCAAAAGAAAACAATTCAATATTTTCCTGTTTAACACAGAGGAGGCATATGAAAGACAGAAACAAAAGGAAGCTAATCTTCAGAAAAAATACATCAGTGTGACAGATGGGAACATTTAAAATGTGAGACAACTTGTGGGGCAGAAAGTATATTCATCTCCCATGTTGCAGGGATGTTGCAAAAAGGAAAAAAGTTATTTGAAGCTTTTATACTTTGAAAGCTTCTGTAATAAAAGTAAGAAAGTTCTAGAAAATGCAACGTCTATCTTTCAAGTTGCTAAACATATGTTGGGTGAACTTTTCAACCTTAAAATAGTGTTCTAAAAACCAGAAAACTATGGGATAAGTAACTCCCACATACACAGCCCACCAAAACACCCACATCCTGCTTTTCTAGCAGACACAGTGCTTACAGCTCCTGTTCTGATGGAGAGAAACAGGGATTTAGACAATTTCTTAATGATAGAACATTTGGTAATGGTGGTTTAACAGCCGAGAAGGTTTGTTGGGGTTTTTTAAAGTGCTTTCAGAGGGTTGTTTTTTTTTTTTTCTCATTCTTCTATTGCCTGTAGAATTTTGCAGCAATACTTGGAGAAAAACAGAACCATAATGCAATCAGAGTATCAATTATAACATAATTTAAATTACAAAAGAACCATGATGATAACAAAGAAATAGAATAAATTTGAAAGTTTATTTAAATTAGATTAGACTATTCTTTGGCTTTAATACTATCTAGTCAAAATACGTCATCTATGTGGTGGGATTTTTATCAGCTCATTATGAATGCTAGCAAGAAAACCACACTGCAACAATTGGCCATTATGTCAAAAAGTTATGAAGCCTTACTACAGAAATAAAATCTAAGTATTTTGAAATTAGGTGGGTATAAAATACTCTGGATAATATGGCAAAATTCTTGACAGATCCCTTGGCTAGTGAATATAATATAGAAAGCCTCCACAGGTATCAATGGGTTCTCTATGTCAAGACAGAGCACAGAGAAAATCATGCGATGGTTTACCTCTCAGTGATGGGACTGAGCACTGAAAGGAAAAAACCCCAAACTACGTGCGTGAGTATAGGCGATACTGGAATTACAACAGTGATGACTGCAATTCTTCCTCAAACGTGTAACCAAAGTACACAATCCTTTAATGAATCCTCCTTATTGAATCGCACAATTAAGTCAGGCAACTTTTGTTCAAGTTGTATAAACTGGGGAAAAACATAAGATGATGGTAAGTTAGTTATTTATTCTTAGCAGGGAGCTGTGACACCCAAAAGAACCTGTGCTGTACTTCTAGTACCTAAACAAGCGCACTCGGAGTTGCCTATATGTCACAGCTTTGTGTTATGACATACACTGTTGCAGGATTCCTCTGTCAAACATACTCCCTCTGTTCTGGAGGTTGCTGATATTCTCTGTCCAAGAAAGCAACAGTGCTCCTGCTCCTCCAGCAACAGTGCAAGGACTAATCATGTGTGAAAACTTTTAAAGAAAAATTCAAAACTGAGTATAAAGTTAGTGTTTTCACGTAAGGGAAGTTGTTCTCAACAGCACAAATGCAGAACAAAGTCAAGTGGGATGCTGCTGTGTTGGCACAGCATTTACACTAACTTCAGTATGATGAATAAATATTTTATTGTAGACAACTGTATCTGAAATTGTACCATCATTGTTACAATGGAAAAAAAATGTCAACTTAAAGGAAGTTTTAAAGAAAACATGGGGAAGAAAAGGGTGAAGGGCATAAAAACCAGAATAATGATAATGTTTAGCAGAGCAGGCTATTTAATGATCAGTGAAGGAACATCAAAACAATGGAGAGGTAAGTGATGGATAGCCTTGCATTACCGTAGAATAAAATCAGAGGGGGAAAAGTGATGGACACGGATGTTAAAGATTTAACACCTTAGCAAGGATATTTGTAATTGCCTGTAGATCATAAAACTTCCTAATGGCCCATCATTCTCTCGATTAAATTTAAGACACTGGTATCCTAAATAACTCACTGCCTATGTGGAATAGGGGAAATGAAACACTCACAGAGCCCATGACAGATCCTGAAAAGCAAAGGAGGAGGTAAGAAGCAAGAGAAATGAAGAGTTTTTCCGGAGCTGGGAGAATGAAGGAGCTTGGGAAAGGGAGAGGGAAAACATGCACAAATTCTTATGGGAGGAAGACCTGGAAACATTGGCAAGATGCTGGTCCAGATTCCCTACTTCAAAAGGCAAAGACATAAAAAAAAAAAAAAAAAAAAATGGAAGGAAAGTTAGATTGAGAGTTCCAGAGAATGCTGAATAAAGTCAGAAACTGTAGGGGGAAAACATACACAAGAACTCTTGCACAGGCAACTATAAAAGAAAGGAGAGTGATAGGGGTTAAAGATAAAACTCTGGCATAAAAAGAAACGTGAGAATTGGAAGGATCCCATGAATAAAACATGGGAAGGAAACACATAAGGAACCATTGAGAAAGTAATGGACCAACAGCCAGGGTGTGCACTGAGCTTGGCTGGCAGGAGCATCAGGGTGCCGTCCCACCAGCATAGCTGGCCGATGAGGTGGCTGTACAGCCTGTCTCTGCTCTCTCTGGGCCCATCTACTGGTCACGGACTTCATAACTGGAAATGATAGACTTCCTAACTACGTGTTCTACTACTGGGAAGGAGTTTACTGCTCTGGAAATCATGAGGAGGAGATTTGGAAGTGAAAATTAAGGACATGGCCCAGTTCCAATGTTTTTTTTCAGAAACAGCTTTCTATGTGCAATTCCCCAAAGTAAGCAATGTGAAAAGTAATAAACTTATTTTCTTCATTCTGCCTCACTTCCCATCCACACAAAAAGAAAAAAAAAAAAAAAAAAAAAAAAAAGGGGGCAAAATCAAAGTACTAGTTCATTGTTCAAGTCAAAAGACATTCTGAAATCTTGCAGCACACAGTGCAGAATCTTGATACAGAGCTGATGAAGAAAATTGTATGGATGTAATTTCAGCTTTTTGCCTACATAGTCATCTTTATACTGAAACTTAAATAAAACTTATGGCCATGTCACTTTTCATGCTACGTTTGTATCTCTTGCTTCCACGCAGCGCATTACAGTACTACAAGTATATCTCCTTTAAGTTCTAAAAATCTGTTTATTTTTTCATGGTAAACTGTGCAGTAATCTTATGACCTGAGCTGCTCGCCTGAAAGCAATTACCTCTCTGACTTTAGTCTTTCTCCTAGAACTTCTCCCTTGAAAGCTTGAGTTATAAGAGTGTAGCTGCATAAGTCAAAAAAAAAAAAAAAAAATATCTCAGCAATAAACACAAAGTTAGGAGAAACAAAATAATATAAAACCACCCAGAAGTTTTCTCTCATGCACATTTCTTGGAACTGCTGGGGAAAAGAGGAGGTTGTCCCCATGTAGAAAACAATTTTCCTCAAGCATGATAAAAGCATTTTGAGGTTAGTTATCGATAAATTCTGCAATGGAAGAGTTTACCACATTAAAATATTGATTTGCTAAAACTTAAACAGTAGGGAATGTTATGATATCTTCAGTTTAAAAATGAAATAATCAAAATCTCTTTAGATAAGACCCAGGCACTTTCTCTTAAAATACCTTATAAAGAAAAATCCTTTACTTCTGAATGTCATTTTATAGACAGTTTCAAAATTTTTGTATTTTATTCTGAACCCTCATAAAAGAAATCTTTGAAGCTGAAATCCACTTGCTGAAATATCTTCAGTATTTTAATTTGCCCTTGCGAACTGAAAATTGCCTTTTCCATCAGGCAAAGTGCATTGGATCAGCTAGTGGGTTTTGTTTTATTTCTACAGATAATTTTTAATATACTCAGCCGATGTGTTGGTATATTTACAAAAATTCTCACTTTGTTATGCAGTATGAATAAGACTTTAATTACTAAAAATTAGATCCTCAAATATTTATTACATTAACTGAAAACAGAAAAGAGAATTAATTCCATCGGTGGGTATATGGTATTAATGCTATTTTATGCAAAATTGAAGATTCAGAATTAAAAATATTGAAACATAGGAAAGAAGAAATTAAACAAGCAGTCAGTAGCCATTCTATTACCTGCTAACAGCAGTCCAGCTCTTAAAGACATTGATTGTGAACAAGTGAAAAGTGAGGATGATCACTTACTATGCCAGTAGGATTTCATTCTTTTTAAAAGTAAGCTTCACAGACTTCACCTGGGGGAAAGAAGATTTCTTCTGAGTTTGAAGTTTGCTTAAGATCTGACTGAAAGAACATGGGAATTAATTTACTTTGACTATTTTATACATAAATTAATCTTTTAATATAGTAATTTCTGAAAGAGCATATAAAAAACTTGAATTAGCAACAATCCAGTAATAAATATTAGCTTTCTAGGATACTTCCTCATATTGATAACTGATTGCTTGTGGACTGGTCAGTTTGATTAGCAAAAAAGATTAAGGAGAAGGGAGAATAAGGTCTGCATGAGAATTTTGAAAGCAGCTTCTCAGGAATGTTTGAGCTGTATGTTATTTACTTTTAATCTACATCTGACAGTCATTTAATTGGAGTGAGATTTAACATAAATAGGACAAAATATAAATAGAAAACTCTGAATGAACAATGTATTGACAAAGGCAACATTTCTAAGTGCTACTTAGTATTCTTAATTTTGCATTGTAGTTTGGGTTGAGCACAGCCAGGAAATTGTGTATGAGTCCACAGTGAACTCAATTCTTATTGTGGGGGTTGTTGTGCCCCCCATTTGATCCTTCCAGTAGAAAGTTAAAAGATAGTTCCACATTCATCCTGGGAAATATAAAGTACTATAAATTTGTATTGCTTTCCTTAGTAATTTAGAGCAGACAGCTACTTGCTGGATTCAGCTGTCTATACACCATGCTTCTGAGTCTCAAGGACCAATGCCTGCTTTTAACAATTGCGTACAAAAAGTTAATGGGTGAATATTTACTAAATAATTTCTTGATTCATTTAAGCATCCATAACCTCAAAAAATCAGATGTTCTCTTTCCCATCTGCTTCTTCAACACAAGCCTATTAGAAGCCCTGGCTAGCACCTTTTCTTCTGTTTAAGACTCTTCCATGTCCATCTTCTTGGTTCTCCAATATAATCTGGATGTCTTCTGGACATACTTATTGCTACATTCATAGTTTGTACAAGCTCTTTGCTTTTCCATGCACACACTCATAAAGGAGATTGAGGCTCCTAAATTATTAGCCTGACAGTGATTTCAGTTTCCTGTTCCTCAGTAAAATTCATATTCTGTAATCAGGACACTTAGATAACCAATGGGAAATGTTGAGATAGACATGAATTTTGGACCTTTTAATTTTAGCTGTTGTACTCTAGTAGGTGCCTGAGTTCCAAAAGCATAACATGGATAAATTCAAGAATGTGGTAAACAGAGAAGAAAAACAAATGACATTAATTTACACTACAAAATGCTTTTAAAGGTCAAAACCAGTACTGTAGATCTTATGATTAAAGAAGAATTTAAAGTGAGAAATATTTAAAGAAACTTGACAAGCTACAACACTTAGATGGGAAGGAAATAGATGCTCTGCAAGATGATACCTGAGTGATACATACCACTGCTATGTGACCCAAGTGTTCCACTCCTTTCATGTGCAGTGCTACAGTAAAAGTTACAATAATAATAAGAGTCACGCAATATATGCAATTGACTAACTGTGTTTTTGCTGCCTGCCTTATATTAAGTAATTAAAACATAATGGTAACATTTCTATGTTACTCCTACACACATACAATTTGAACAATTATTGCAAGGTAGCTTTCAAGGAAACCATCATAGCAGAAGTTAATTTTGCATGAATTACAGAGCATTAATGGCAGTGCACATTGACTATAAATTAAGCTTTTGGTTTCCAAGTAGATAGGAAAGGAAGAAAGAAGGGATACTGCAAAACACTCTATGATACCTTGCTGTGCCCGCAGCCCACGGGTATTATAGGAAAGGTCAAAATTCAGCAAGGTGCGTTTATATGTGTGATTTAACCATATTTCACCTCTGAATTCAGCTTTGTGTCTTTCTGATTTCGCAGTGAGTAATATCATGTAAAAGAGGAAGAAAAAAGATCCAACTCTCTCCAAATACACCACAACCAAAACTAAACAGTAATATCTAAAAGACACCATATCATATCCAGAAGAATTGCTGCAGAAAATGCCCTGCTTAGCTCTCCAGCACTTATGCCAAAATTGAGTCAGCCAGTTCTAATTCACAGAGCTGTAATCTCTGTTCAGCTCTGAAACACATGCTAATGTTTGCTGGCAATATGGTGTCTTTAGTTGCGGAGCAGCTTTTAAGAAGTACTGAACCACCTTATTTTAGACCAATTATCTTGTTCTGTACCCACACGGCAACCCTGCTGGTGTGAACTTTCAAGATAACAAGAGAAAAGAAAAGAAAGAAGTGAGGAAAGTTGCCTTGTATTGAAACCACAGCCCACGGATATTTTTTACATCTCATTTCAGCCTCATGAAAAAAATCTGCATCTTTTTAAACCACAGTGGTCTTTTTTTTTTCTCAGTCAGCTTAATATGACTCAGTAATACAATATATTTCACAACATAAAGTCCAGTTAACTAGCAATTAAAGAAGCTTTGATTAATCTCCACTGCTGTGATACCTGATTAGCTAATTTTTGAAGGCTGAAGCAGCTCTTTTTAGTGCATTTTATTTTTCTCTAATAGTAGGTTTTGTTATGTGGCATGAAACATATGTAGACTACATCAGGGTTAATTTGCATTTAAATCCCTTGAAGAGATGCTCATGAAATTTTTTTTTTCTGTATTCAGAATTGTTTCCAAACATAAAAAGGCATTTCTTTGCCCACAGAACAATAATTGTGTTCCTTTTCCTTCTACCATGCAATTAAAACAGGTTATTACCAAATCAATACCCATTTCACAAAATGCATCCCTCAAATGTCTTTTTTGTCCTCCTCATCTAACAAGTCTAACCTGTATATTTATTCTGCTTATGCCTCTGCAGTAAAAAAGCAAAACTCTAAACCAAAACAAAGCTCAAACACAATCTCTTAAGCACAGCTGCAGGTTGAAAATGAACAGAGCATATGCCAATCTGTCTCAAATACCACAGCGCGCTTAGGGCTTTGCAGTCTTTACAGGGATGTTAGGATGTGAAATACCTGCCTAGAAGACTATGATTTGAGCAAGAATATAGAAGTATGAGCAAGAAGTTGAACTAATAATCAAATCCAGTATGAAGTCTAGTACACATTTTGTTATCTCCACAGGATTTTTATTAGTATTCACAGGAATTATGCTATTTCTCGATCTCATGTTTATTTCTCTCCTTTGCTTGAAATTAATCAAGTATTGCAGAAGTTAAATTCAGGCAGCACTTTGATAAAAATGTCAATAACTGCTGATCGAAGTGGTAATTGTAATGCATCTCTAAGGAATATTATGAAAGAGGACACATGGGATGAGAGGAGCATCTGCAATGGAAGACAAATGGTGTGTGGGGGAAAGGCAGAAGAGAGAAGGACAGAAAATTAGGCAAATGCCAGTCTGAAAGGCAGCATGTGAACTTCTGGTTCATGCAGAGAGAAGGAAGGACAACAAGTGAGTCTAAGGAGGAGCAGGGCTTGGTCAAGGTTATTGACAGAGTAAGTGATTTTGTGGTAGCATTTATAAGAGCTCAAAGTAAAAGGAGATAGAAAGGAAGATGTGTAAACAGCCAAACACGGAATATAAATAAGCTTTTCATTGGAATAGGAGAGCAGCAGATACTCTTTAAATGCACTCTAGAGAAAAAGAAAATGAGAAAAGTCTGGACATTGCCTTATTTTTTATTTTACCTACTAATTTCAGTTATTTCAGACTGAGCACAGAGTGATTACAATACTAGCTAATACACATTGAAAATTCAACGTCCAGGCACTGGCTAAGGAAAAAATTGAAGTGCATAGAATTTTCTAAAATATGACAAAAGACAAATTAACTAAGAAAAAGGCAGCAAAGTCTCTATCTCCATGGCTTCATATGCATTCTTACTCAGAATTTGTTGTGTTGTTTGTGATTGTTTGTTTTCAAAACCAAATCCTATTATTTTTTCAGTTGCCTTGATCAGAGTAGTTAACAGGTGCTGTAAGTTTTCGATGTGTTTACATGCTGATATAAGGTATGCTTACTGTCATTTAAGATATTTCATTAGGCTGCATAAACATATGCTTGTATACAAACTACTTATGAGCATTGATCTGCTTTCCTTACTTACTTACAGGGAAGCCATTTATTTACATTTTTAATGAGAAACTATAAGCTTAAGGAAGCCCAAACCACTCTTTGATTGCTTAACTGTGCCGTAAAAATAGTCTGCAAATGTACAAGCTTACAGCTCTTTCATATGATGAAAGGTATTTCTTTTAGTATGATAAAATTGATGTTTGTTCTGCTTAGGTGGCAAATATTACAGGAAAACAGAGAATTCCTTGTCCGTAGAGATTTTGTTATCAGCCATTACCCAAACCTTCTTCCTTTGATAACATTTCTGATATTTATGCTCAACATCTTCATCTACTCTGCGATGTTTTCCCTGTTTACCCAGAGGAGAACACACAAAACTTCCTTTGCAAATTTAAAACCCTCTTTGTCTTCCTGTCTTCTGATGTATACCTTGTGCAAACGTCCTATGTGTGTGCACATCTAGATAATTTCACAGGTATGAACGTGTGGATCTATCATGGATATTTTTTCCACTTGTATTAGTAAAGTGTTTTTTGTTGTTGTTGGGTTTTTTTAATTGGAAAATATCAGAACATCTAAACAAAAGGTTTTCTTGAGACAACATACCAGTTGCCATAAAAAAATTGAGGGAAACTATTTTTTTAGGTAAAGAAGCCATGAACATAAGAACAATGATCCTGCATTTCTAGAGACACAGTTTCTAGTCTACAGTCTGCAGTTCTGTCATGGTACGTATTAGCTAGAATGGAAAAGAATTCCCCTGTGTGTTTTGGACCATGCTTCCACAGGCTTTGGCTTCACCTATAAGCACAATGGAAGTTCTTTCACAACTGTGAAAAGATTTTTTTTTAGGATAAGAAAATTGTTTCCTGCCCAAGTTGGGGACTTAGAGGTAACCAGCTGTTAGCATGTTATCTCAGTTTCTGTGTTTGACCATCAACAGTAAAATTGCTGAAGTTTTTACTCATCTTTTTTACTCATCATTTTGCTCCTCTACTCCACTCTATTGTCCCTCTACTCCACTCTGCTGTCCCTCTACTCCAGTCTGGTGAGACCTCACCTGGAGTACTGCGTCCAGCTTTGGGGCCCCCAACACCAAAAGGACATGGATGTGTTGGAGAGTGTCCAGAGGAGGGCCACGAAGATAATCAGAGGGGTGGAGAACCTCTCCTATGAAGACAGGCTGAGAGAGTTGGGGCTGTTCAGCCTGGAGAAGAGAAAACTCTGAGTTGACCTTCTAGCAGTCTTCCGGGACCTGAAGGAGCCTACAGGAAAGCTGGGTAGGGACATTTACAAGGACAGGTAGTGAAAGGACAAGAGGGAATCGTTTTAAACTAAAGGAGGGCAGACTTAGATTAGATATTAGGAAGAAATTCTTCCCTATGAGGGTGGTGAGGCACTGGAACAGGCTGCCCAGAGAAGTTGTGGATGCCCCATCTCTGGAAGTGTTCAAGGCCAGGTTGGATGAGGCCTTGAGCAACATGGTCTAGTGGAAAGGTGTCCCTGCCCAGCCATGGCAGGGGGGTTGGCACTAGATTATCTTCAAGGTCCCTTCCAAGCCTAACCATTCTATGATTCTATGATTCTATCTTTGTCAAAGATTCTACAGAATACAGAGGAAGAAAAGACAGGACACTGGTTTCAGGACACTGGTTGAGAGGGTTCCTTGGGAGACGGTGCTGAAGGGCAAAGGGGTCCAGGAAGGCTGGGCCTTCTTCAAGAAGGAAATCTTAGAGGCAGAGGAGCAGGCAGTCCCCATGTGTTGTAAGAAGAGTCGGCAGGGAAGACAGCTGGCCTGGCTGAACAGGGAGTTTCTGCTGGGACTCAGGACAAAAAAGGAGAGTTTATCACCTTTGGAAGAAGGGGCAGGCAACTGAAGGAGAGTACAAGGACCTTGTTAGGTCATGCAGAGAGGAAATAAGAAAAGCAAAAGCCCAGATAGAGCTCAATCTGGCTATGGTCATACAGGATAACAAAAAAATGCTTCTATAAATTCATTAACAACAAAAAGGGAGCCAAGGAGAGCCTCCATCCTTGACTGGATGCAGGGGGGAACATCAGTCATGAAGGATGAGGAAAAGGCTGAGGTACTTAATGCCTTCCTTGCCTCAGTCTTTAATAGCCAGACCATGTATCCTCAAGGTAGTCAGCCCCCTGCACTGGAAGACAAGGATGGAGAGCAAAATAAGCTCTCCATGATCCCGGAGGAAGCAGTTAATGACCTACTATGCCACCTGGACACTCACAAGTCTATGGCATCCACCCAAGGGTGCTGAGAGAGCTGGCGGAGGAGCTTGCCAAGCCCCTCTCCATCATTTTTCAACAGTCCTGGTGAACAGGGGAGGTCCCGGACAACTGAAAGCTTGCCAACATGACGCCCATCTACAAGAATGGTTAGAAGGAGGATCCATGGAACTACAAGCCTGTCAGCCTGACCTCGGTGCTGGGGAAGATTATGGAGCGGCTCACCTTGAGGACGGGCATGTGCAGGATAACCAAGGGATCAGGCCCAGCCAGCTTGGGTTCATGAAAGGCATGTCCTGCTTGACCAACCTGATCTCCTTCTATGACCAGGTGACCCACCTCATGGATGAGGGGAAGGCTGTCGAGGGGTGGATGAGGGGAAGGTAGTCTACCTGGATTTTAGTAAAGCCTTCAACACAGTTTCGCACAGTATTCTCCTGGAGAAGCTGGCAAATCGCGGCTTAGACAGGTGCACTCTTCGCTGGGTGAAAAACTGGCTGGACGTCCGAGCCCAGAGAGTTCTGGTGAATGGAGCAAAATCCAGCTGGCGACCGGTCACAAGCAGAGACCCCAAGGGTTCAGTTTTGGGGCCGGTCTTGTTTAATATATTTATTGATGATCTGGATGAGGGCATTGAGTGCACCCTCAGCAACTTTGCAGACGACATCAAGTTGGGCAGCTGTGTTGATCTGCTTGAGGGTAGGAAGGCTCTGCACAGTTTTTTACGGAGAGAGTGGTGAGGTGCTGGAACAGGCTGCCCAGAGAGGTGGTGGATGCCCCATGGCTGGAGGTGTTCAAGGCCAGGTTGGAGGGGGCCCTGGGCAACCTTGTGTAGATCCAGGCCTGGAGGTTGGTGTCCCTGCCTGTGGCAGGGGGGGTGGAACTCTATGATCCTTGGGGGCCCTTCCAACCCAGACCTTTCTATGATTCTATGATTCTATGATTTGATATGCTTAGGTGTTCAAACCAGAAATAAAAGCAAGTAAAGCTTGCATAGCCCATTGAACAGCTATGAAAAATCTAGACTGAGGACATATATTAGCTGACACAGGGAAACTATGTGCATATTTCTAACTCTGCTCAAGATATATTAAATAAACTCTTTGGAATTACATGTCATAGATCATATAATCGAGAATAATACAGGTCAAAAGGACTTCTGGACTGACCCCCTTCAAGCAGGCTGGTATATGTATCTTGTATATGTGCTCTTTTTAAAATTGCACTGGCAAGTGCTCTGGGATGCCTCCCAGCAAAAGAAAGCTCTAATTGCAATGCTGCACAAAGCAAAAGCTTGGCTCTTACTGAGGTAATGGGCTCTCAAATTGTCTATCCTGAGCTTTAGTTTACAGATCAGCTGTGTGCATTATGTACCTCTTGCAGACAGTAGTCCATGATTACTCAATCATTTTAGAGAACTACAAAGACATCCCCTCATTCAGTAAAGGCAGGACTCTGTGATGTTCAGAATAGGCATCCATATCTGCTCTCTATTGCCCTACGCAGAAAACAGTGGCACAGGTAGACAGGACCCTTGACTTAAAGAGCTTTTTGATTCACTGAAAAAGTTTAAAGTGTAGTTTACCATCCTGTAAACAAGATTAAGTTAATCCCCATCTGAGTTAAGTCTAAGTATACATTATTTTAAAAAAGTATACTAAAAAAGGTCTCTTCTAATTTTTAAACAATTACAGGTTTTATGCGATTATCATTATAAATTGGGGCCAGCCACATTATTGTATGTTCTGAAATGGCAAATGAGCCTGCATTTTTCAATGTAAAAGAGTAAACACTATTTAGCATATACTTATAACAAGTTCAGTAAAAAAAATATATATAGTAATACTTTTATAAAATGAGGTCAGTTGTCTAATCAAAAGTTGCATTTTCTTTTAATAAAGATATAGCTGAATCAGCCTTGCTTCTTTATGATTGTCACTGCCATTTATTTTCTGTTGTCTCGTCACTTGAAAACGTGTTCTGTTGAGTCAGTTGGAACATTCTTCTTCTTTAAGAAACATTGAGAAGATTTCATGCAGAAACAGTAAAGACTACAAATTTCTTACAGGCTGTGATTAAACACTAGTCTGCTGCAAAAAGACCCAGCTGGGTCTTTTGCTGGGATATAGGTCTCACCTTTGTCAGAATCAGGATTTCATAGATGACAATACAACTTTTTAAAGCAGGATATTGCTTCTCCACATTCTACTTCCTAGGCAAATATGCTGATGGGAGGTACTCAAGGATTTTCTCAATTAAAAGAACAATCACAGACTTTGAGACAAAAGGGATATTCTCACTAACAGGAAAAAAACAATTAAAAAACTTTGGGTTTCCTTCACTTTTCCCTTTCCCTTTCCCTTTCCCTTTCCCTTTCCCTTTCCCTTTCCCTTTCCCTTTCCCTTTCCCTTTCCCTTTCCCTTTCCCTTTCCCTTTCCCTTTCCCTTTCCCTTTCCCTTTCCCTTTCCCTTTCCCTTTCCCTTTCCCTTTCCCTTTCCCTTTCCCTTTCCCTTTCCCTTTCCCTTTCCCTTTCCCTTTCCCTTTCCCTTTCCCTTTCCCTTTCCCTTTCCCTTTCCCTTTCCCTTTCCCTTTCCCTTTCCCTCCCCTCCCCTCCCCTCCCCAGCTTGCAGGATTCCATTTTCTCTTCATGTTTGGCAATTACCGTCCGCTTTTTTCATGTGAAATATACTATGTAAGAACACTTTATTTAAAGAGAGAGAGCGCATGCGACTGAGAACAGAATTTTCTGGGCATAGATACTAAAAGAGTTTCAGCCAGTCCTAAAAAACAGAAGCAGAGGGTAAACTGGTAGATTTGCGTAAGTTCTTTTAAGAGTTGGAAATAATTTCAGATACTTCTCCCTCTTTTGTCTGCCACTACCTTCAAGAAGGTGGAATTAAGAGCATATTTACAATACAAAAGAGATCGTTCATTGTCAGCCTGGGTGTATCACTATTGTAACATCACAAAAGAGCTTCCATTCTTGAGTTAGTACCTCTGTGTGGTGCATGTACCATGTGAACATACTAATTCAGATATCTCAGTACTGTGCTCCACTAAATGAAATAAATAGGCCCATAATCATTGCTGAGTATCATCCCTTTAAATTTATTCAAGTGAACAGAACTATATCTTTGTGAGAATGTTTGAGGTTCTCTGTACCCTCAGATGAATTTATATTTTCAAGTTTTTCTGTACAGCAATAAAAAGCACAAAGTGATACAGTGTATTCTGTATTATATGAAGGTGTCTTGGACACTTGCTGGTGTCCTACTCTACTTTTGAGACCAACCACTGAACATCTTGTTCAGTAGAGTTCCTTCTAATAACCCTGTTATTGCTGATGTGGGCCAGATTTTATCAGTAATCCAGCTGGGAAGGACTCAGTCCAGTAACTGCTTTGCATTCTTTAGAAATACGTACTCTGACTTTAAATCTGGTTTTTGATTAAAAGGTGAATGTTTATACTGTGAAATCAGTTTACCTCCCTAATTTGATTTTAATACGTGGAACAAGGTGTGTGTGGGGGGAAGTGACAGAAACTGACAGAAAGTAAGAGAACTAACAGAATTCAAAGTGAATTTATTCTGTCCTGTCCATAAGGATCTTTCTTTTAAATTTTTTTTGTAAAAATAGAGTCCTTGAAAGAAAGA
>KL289628.1:21263-46099 GCA_000699545.1 Podiceps cristatus
TTTAGTAGAAATTGGTTTATTCTTTCAAGAACAATACAAAGCATGTATTGTTTTGAGGCTTACTTTATTTTTCTGAGTTTTCAGTGTCTAAAATGTTGTAAACTTTTATAAAGTAGGTTTTTTTAATCAAGTAGATATAAAGGATGTTGAGATAATTTTGTAGTAGTTCTTTATGCACATAATTTTAAAGGAAATATGTACCTAGAAGTAGAATTCCAAAGCAGCAGATTCATTCCATTTCCTTAGAAACAGCAAGCATACAGAGAAATACCTTCACTGTATTTTCACTATCTGAGGGAATAAACTAATTTGCCCTAGCTTTAGTCATCCAAGAAGTTAGCTATCAAGGAGGAGATTCATCTGCTAATATGTCTGAAATGTAGCTGTTGGAAGCTTAGCCAGTCATCTCCTTTCACAGCCAGTGGAAAGTAGCAGACGCATACAGAGTGATGTATCTCAGTACAAGATAGACATGAATCACCCTCTGGAGATGCCCATGTCTCTTCATTGACTGTAGGCAACCTAGATGAAGAGTTTGCTGAATGCTGAATGCTTAAAATTTAGAGGGCTAGTGTTAAATTAGGTGGGTGAAGCTGTCAATGTAGGCAAATTATTTTAAAAGTGTGGATGAAGAACTGTGTTTACATTGTCCATTAGATGAATCTGTGGAAATTATTTATTTATTTTTTTTTTAAAAGTAGTTGAAGAAAATTACTATGTTCTGGGTATAGCAATAAAAAAAAAAAGACAATTTGTATTTTATCAATTGCACAAAATGTTGTATATCACACACATGCAATTTAGCAGGCAATCAAATCACATTTTATTCAGAGATTCAGATTTCTTGTATTGTTCTGGATTCACTGTGAATTCTGACTCTTACTGGGTTCTGGTAGCTGGGTTCGTGACATAACGTACATATTATACTGTACTTGAAAGACTGACAAATCTTTTCCTGTGGTAATGAATTAATATGCTTTTAAACAACCAAAGACATGGTATTTCTTGATGTTAACTCTAATAAGATTGCTAGTTTTAGTTTTAGCCTAAGAACAGTTATTCAGTGCTGTAAACAAGGATAAATTAGTATAAATATTTTGCTTATTTAGAATGTTTTAATGAACTACTGTTAACCTACTGGAGTTTTCTGAAGTAGGTTTACTGCTGTCATCCTCCTCCCTGTAATTTGCTAAAGCTACAATGACAGATTCTTTTAGAATTGTTTCCTCTAAAGAATACACACTATTCCCAAAATATCAAAAACCCCCAAAGACTTCATTTTTAAAATATGAATCAGCATTAAGTGTATTTGGAAATGCAGCTATCCAAACTGGTCAGTGCTGAATTCCATCTTCCCTTGCTAACTGTAGTAGTTCCTCCTTAAAAATACATCTTTAAATATCTTATTTGGCACAATGTCTTTTTTATTATTTTTTTTTTTTTCAGTGCTATATGGGAGGACTTAAATCTTAAAATACAAAATGTCCTGCAGTAATTTTCAGCATGTTGAAACACTGAGAGAATCAGAAATATTTATAAAGATCAGATGTGTTTGAGCTCTCCAATCTGTAGTAGTTGTCCACATCTAATTTTATTTATAAGATATAGATGCAATTTTTCATATCATTATTAGAAAAAAAAAATGCTGATAATCCTAATGTCCAGTTCTATATGTTTAAATGGATGAACATTCACCCTGAATAGTAAATCCTGACACCTTAATTATATTAAAATGTTATCGTCCTTTTGTTTTTATAATCTTTATTTTTTTCCACAGACACTAGACTACACTTGATTGCATATTTATTAAAGGGAAAACTTATATTCCTTTTTGTGTAAGTAAGGATGTAACTTACAATCCCTTTAAAAAAATTCACATATAGATGATCACTTCTTAGACTACAGATTGCTTTTATTTTATTTTCTCAGTGTTTTGAGTCTCCTAATCCGTATTTGCTTACTGAGTTTCAAAAGGGAATCAAATTGGTTTTGTGGTACATTAATGTTTTATGCAATATTCCATAGAGAACATTAAATAAAAATAAAAGAAAAAGGTTGACCTCTAACACTTACACCCATTTCTTATGTCAAACTGGGAGATGTTGAAAGCCCTATATGGTCGTAACCCTTCTATCTAACTGTGACCCTCCTTAACATTAAGCAGGTGACTCGATTAAACATAAATCAGGCATAAAATGCCCTGCATGAGGCAGCACAGTGAATCAAGCAAATTATCAAATGGCAAAACTCATTCTGTGCTCTGGGCAATGTAGGCTGCCAGCAATTATACATCAAAACTTCACTCAATGTAAGATTGATTTTATTTTATTTTGTTTATTTTAATTCCCTACAGCAAGCTGTGTTAGTCGTGTAAAACACTGTCTGCATCATTGCATTCCTAAGAAATGCTTTTCTTGTTTAGCAAAGGCCGATCACAATCTTAAGCAGCATCGTCTGTCTAAGACTAGATATTCTGCACTCTGTAGTGAGTTCTCGTGGAGCTGATGTTTTGTGCAATAATACCAAAACTTAAGCTTCTGTGATTGTATAGATTTTTTTTCTGTTTGTTTGTGTGTATACACACACTATCAACTTTATCAAAAATATGAGCACCAAAGGGATAATGTTATAAAATTGAATCACCAGTAGCCATTGAAGATATTTTCCAGTTTCAATAAAGAAGCTGGGATTAAAGCGTGTAAGTCCAATCTTAAGGCAAGAATGAATTTTTATGTAAGATGATACATGTCTTCCTTTCACAGTTGCTTTTTATGCTGCCTTAAAACATGTCAAAATAATCCCCAGCAGAGGAGCCTAAAAGGAATGTCAGCTCTGTGGTTATGTAAATCGAATTGAGTGCTTTACAGCAGGTTTAAGATTTTTATAACTCAGGAGTTGTTAACAGCCAGCTGGTTTGTATCTGTTTTTTATGGTTATTCTTGTCATAGGCAGCCTCCACAATTTTTAATTATATTTTATGGTATGTGTTTTCCCTCCTCTTGAATCCCACAGCCACTCTTTGCTTCAAAAGATATTTTCCACTGGGAAGAGAAGAAGCATTGCTTTGGGACTCCATCATTAGAAATACTGTTGCATAATTACCTCCTGGTAACAACAGTGGAGTGTGAATCTCCATCGCAGATCTTTAACTTGCTGTGCTAGGTTGGAAATCTGTAGTATTCTGCACACCCGGTTAGGATGTGATGCCTGCAGCCCTTAGACTGTTGTCTAACAGAAGACTGTTGTCTTCTGCTTTTAAAGAACTGATTTAGAGCTTTTATTGCGTTCGCAATAGAATTGCTTCACACTTTGGGTTTGAATACACGCTTTGTGCTTTGCAGATTTGATTATGTTCCGTGTTCTGGATCACCACTCATTTTGTTACATACGTTCTCAAAAATGCTGTATTTTTTATTTATTTTAGTGACTTTAACAGTGATACTGGACAAACATAACCTTTCAAATGTTTTTATAGCAGTGTAATTTCAAGATTACAGTCTGATTCCCATCTGGAGTAGAAATAATCTAAAATATACCAAAGAACACTTTTCTCTATCTGAAAATAAAAACATCATGCCTGACAGGCTGAAAAGCCAGTGCCTTATTTTTTTCTTAGACTTTGAGAAGTTATGAAATATTTAGTTATATATAACTATGAAGACATTACCAGAAACTATGCGTTCTTGAATGCTTTACAGCATTTTGTGATTGTCCTCCCTCATCTGAAAGGAAACGGACTGTTCTCTAATTGTCTTTAATGGTAGATCATCCTGTTGAAACACCTCCTGTCCTTGCAGATGTACTGATCTAAGAGCAAGACTCTTAAATATTTGATCATATGGAGAAAGCTGTTTGTAAGATGGTTAAAAGACTGTTAAGCTTGACAACATAAGATAACCAGGACTACTATAAGCCTTTTTTTTTACGTGAGGTTGAGAAAATTAACACTTGTTTTTAGTTACAGTCTAAAATAGTTGCAGTCAATCTCTCTTGAAAAGCCTGTTTTGAAAGTGTAAAGGAAATAATGTATGCTTTTGTGTTCTATTCCAGGAATTGATTTGTGTAATCCAGTTTCATTATTTTAACAGACTGAAATCAATAGAAGTATTATCATCATACCTAATATATTCAGACATTATAAGTCTATAGATCTTCTTGTATTACACAATATTATATTTAAATTTGAATGTTAAGTGTTTATTCTGACCCACTTATGGTCTAATGCCTAATGTCAGCAGCTTCTGAACTACAAATTCAAATATTTCTCTCTAATGTGTTGGCTTTGTATTAATTTCTAGAGCTACACAGGAGCATACCATGTAACTAAACATAAATATAGGATAAATACTTATTGTCAGAATTGGTTTATTTGGTAGATTTTTTTTTTTTTTTATATAATTCAGTAGAAAATTCAAACATCCTCAAGGAGTTAGCTTTGAAACTATAATGTTGCTGAAAATAAAGTTTGAATATTGGTAAATATATACTGATCTTAACAAAATACTTTTTGGACATTTTATTATATTATTATTATTTTCAGTTTTTCCCAATATTCATCTTATTTGCCTAAGTTAAGAATGCATAGGAAAGCTGAAGGTGCAAATAATAACAACAACAAAAATAAAGAAGATACTGCTTCCAAATGCATATGATAGGGGTACAATCAGTGGAGAAGAGATACAATAGGAATAGCATATACTAAAACTGCAAGATAGATATTATATTATTTTTAAAAAACACAGATACATACATACATAGCATATATATCGATTTAATAAACAAAACAAGAAAATCCATAGACCTTATTTTTACCAGATTAGGTACATATAAGATATTTCATGTTTTAGGAAGTAGAGTACTGCAGCTTTATAGTTCATAGTTTTTCCTCTCACCCCAGCCAGAACTGCCTGTATTTGCTAACCGTGACCCACAAAATTATTCTTTGTTTCTTTCTTCTCTAGGTCTGTTGAGGACAGTGTGTGCTGTTTAATGATGTTTATTTGTTCAGGGTTCCAAAATATATCTACAGATGATACCCTGGAAACTAAAACCAATATACTGAATTTTTAATTACTTCTTGTAGCTATATTTTAACAATTTGAAATATAAATAATTCTATACTGAAAAACCTCTGCTTTAAGGGAGTACTGAGCCTGCCGTACAGTCTAGGTTTGGCTCTTAATGAAACTCAAAAAATTGAAAGATACTTGCATATTTCAATTAGGCAGTAGTATTTCAAAGAAGATACTCCTTGGGTTTTACTTCGTGGTCTGCAGTACTTGACCTGCTTGGAACAATTCATTTGAACAAATAAAAACACACAGTTTTGACTTAGTTAGAGAGTTTCTATATTTGTCAGATATTATCTATAAAGTTATCTTAAAGGAACAAAGTTGGTGCCAGGTTTGACTGAATCAATCAATCTGGAAAAACACATCAACAATTGAAGTCACGTAAGGCTTTAGTGCCTTAACTTATACTAGATGGAACTTTGCATGAGATTTTTCCCCAGCATTAATACTTCTCTGTTTAAAACAAACACATTTTTTCTCCTTTTTGTGTGAGAACACTTAATTTTGGATTAGAAACAAAGTTGAGAATGAGATTTTACGAAATATGTTCTTAACTCAAAATTAATGTAGAGATAAAGAATGATGTGTTTTTCTACCATATCCTTGAACAGGTAACCTGTTCTAATAGTTCTCAAATATACACCTGTTTTTTCCTGTCTGTAAAGGATGGAAAGATTATTACAGAATCATATTGTTCCTCTTTCTTTTCAAGCCATTTTTTAAAATACCTGATGGCTTTATGGTACAATTAGATTAGAAGTGTATTTTTTAATCCTTAATATCCTGTTTTTCAGAATACGACTTCCTTTACAGTCAACAAAAAAAATAACTAGTCACATTTTACAAACAGAAGGTAAAATCATTATATTCCCTCTTGTGATTATCAGTGGTATAGAGAGAGTACATTTCACATTTAACTAGCTCAGGTAGTAAGAGAAGGATGGGGATTTTTAAAATTTTCTTTTATTTTAATAAAGCCTTAAGTAGCTTTCAAGGAATTAAGATTTTTTGGCAAATCTTCACAAATTGAGAAGTATTTTGATATTTTCTGGAAAATTGCTAAACCTTTGATTTTATTCTCTCCATGTTTCAGAATTTGAATTGTCCATATACTTACTAAGTTCAGTTTCAAATTGGTAAAAAGTCTTGTCTCTGTTTTGAGCCCTTCCTGGGCTCAAAAGTGTTTTGTGACCTTTTAAGGTGGATGGTAAATTTGAGAGGGATGTTTCACTTTGTGGATTTTTACCCATGTACACTTTACACTGAATCACTGCCCTTACTTCTTAAGCTAAGTTTAGTTTGCATTTTATGGGATTTGTTTGACTTCATAGATTTAGAATCAGAGCTGATAACAATGTTAATACATACTTGGCACTTTTTATAGCTTTGTACAACTCCTGGCTGATTTATATTAATAATCATTCTGTAAGGTAAGGAAGTAGTATCTCCATCTAAAAGGTAGATGGGAATAAAATTAAAATGTAGATGACATACCTGATACCTTCTGGTAATACCAGGATTAAAATTCAAGAGTCTCTAATTTCTTCTTCGGTTCTTTTGTTAGAACGATCACATTTTTAACTGAACGGGTGAACTACTTCAAAACTCATTCAGTTATTATTCGGATGTTTTCTTTCAGCATCTTTTCAGATTCTTCTTACTACCCACTAAGGATTTCTGTGGAAGGGATGCTTGGCACGTGTGGTTAAACAGAGGTCTTGTAAGTGTGGAGTAATGATCTGTTTGGATTTAATTTACAACTTAAGATAAATCATAAGAAAATGGCAGACAGGAGAATAAGACAGGTCATCAGCTGTCTAACCAAGTGACTGACCTAGGGGCTTCTCTAAAGCTGCCAAAATAACTGTTTATAGAAATCTGTCAAAAAGCCAAATCCTACTGCTAGAAAAAATATCTTCCATAATTTTGCATCTGGACCTTTGTCTATGAAGGCATAGGATATGAAAAAGAAAGTAAATACATGGTGAAGTGTTTTGCACTATTGGCATTCTGTAGATATTATTGCTTCTGTTAACACATGTGAAATACTTGATGCTAGTGAAGGACTGATTTGGGGACAGAGAGCACAAAGGTAGGAGCCTTGAACTGGATTTAAGGGGGGTGGTGGGTGGTGTGGTGTTTGGTGTTTATATGGTAGCTTGAAATAAAAACCTTGGTTGAAATATTTCTTTGCTAAAAGGATAAGACTGAGGCAAACTGATGCTGCAGTTGGGTGCAAAAAATATTATATCCTGTTGATAAAGTTGATATTTCATAGAATCATAGAATTATTTGGGTTGGAAGGAACCTTTAAAGATCATCTAGTCCATCCTCCCTGCTGTGGGCAGGGACATCTTTCACTAGATCAAGTTGCTCTAAGCCCCATCCAACTTTACCTTGAAACTTGTCCCCAGTGATGGGCATCCACAGCTTCTCTGGGCAACTTGTTCCAGTGTCTCACCACCCTGATGATAATTTTTTTTTCCTTATATCCAGTCTAAATCTACCCCCTTTCACTTTAAAATGGTTGCCCCTTGTCCTGTCACTATAGGACTTGATAAAAGGTCTCTCTCCATTTTTCTTATAAGCCCCCTTTAAGTATTGAAAGGCCGCAATAAGGTCTCCCCAGAGCCTGTACTGAGGACTCCAGAGCTGGTTGCAGTACTCCAGGTGGGATCTCATGAGAGAGGAGTAAAGGGGGAGAATCACCTCCCTCGACCTGCTGGCCACACTACTTCTGATGCAGCCTAGTTCTGTTAGTTAGGTGTAGAAATGTTATCAAACTGTTCATTTAAGAGATTGGAAGTATGATTCCATCCAAAATTCCTGTATATCATCAACATCGTAGGAGGCAATCTTTTTTCCATGCACTGAAGCCATTTTATAACTCATTTTGTATTTCTTACTCTTTCATATGAGGAATATCAATCACTTATGCTTGAACGGTATCAGTTTCCAATGAAAGTAGATTTCACTAAATTTCACTAAAGTTTTCCTGCAATGTAAGCTTTCTTACAACAAATGTGAGAATGGAAAAAACATACTTGTAAATATTTTTCTTCAAAAATGTGGTCAGTTGAGACAATGCTATAGTGCCACTTTTGGAATGTGTTTTCTGTAGTTCAGAAGGTCCAGGTGTCAACAGCAAAGAGAGAAAAATGTAAACCAAATGCATGTACACTCTTTAGATTTGATCATGATACTACATTGTGCATATATGAATGTGTCTGTAGGTGATATGTCATCGTTATGAAATACTGTTGCTGGAAAGACAAGAATGATGTTGATTCATCTGCCTTTATTATGTGAAACCTCACTGTATACCACCCATTGGTTAGAATACAGCTTAGGTAAAACACAGTTCTCTTCTGGCCTATTATTGTCATTGAAAATCTGTTTTGATAGATGGGGAACTACTCTTTTTCACACTTGGCAAAGAAATTTAGCATAAATTTAGTACATCAAATTAAAGAACAGAACAAACAAAGAGAATGGTAGAAATATCAAATAAACTTCTCGAACCACTGATAGAAAAAAAATCCTTGATTTTATGGGCTGTAAGTGCATCACAAAATTAAATTCAACAATAGGTCTGCATCCTTTTAAAAAGTAATTCCTGTGTTTCCAAACTGAGCGTGTATTTTAATGTGTCTTAACTAGTGATTAAGAATTCAGTTTTAAAGAAACTCAGCAGTTTAGTGTAAGGAATTGCAAGAAAACCAGTCATTTCCTCTTGTTTCCTCTGAAACTTATACATACCAAAAAAGCTTGGAGTTCTGTACGTTAGCAGTCCATGTGGTGTGTTTCAGAGCTCATGTGTTCTTCACTTCATTTTAGAAAGTGGCCAGCAAAGTCTTTGGGCTGTGTAGTGACAAATGCTGTAAATTATAATCAACAGTTTATGCTTGAAATCTTATTAACTCCCTTCTAAAGTGACTTCAACATTAGTATTAAATCATTAGAATGTGCATGTTCTTCTGATTTCTAGGACAAAGTAATATCAATGCTCTTGTTCCATTTTCCAGATGATTCAGATGCAACGTTTTAGCCTAGAAGTTACAGCGTTGAAGGCTAGTAATGTCTAGAAAATATCAAAGAAATGCATGTACACTACTTATCAGAAACAGGCTGTGCATATTTTTATTTGAAAAATTAAAGACGTTTTCTCCATGTGCTTCATTTCCAGTGTTGATACTGTCATTGCTAAGTACTGAGATGGCATCTTGCAGTTGGTTGAAGTTAGATTACTCATGGTTGGGATAAAAAAGTGAGGTGTTATCTAGATACTAATTAAATTTTTGTGAATTATTCACTTTCTGCTAAACATGCAGTCCATCTTGCCAATCTGAATGTCAGAGAAGTCTAAAACTTGGAATTTAGAAATTAAAAGAAGGAATGTCATGTCCCAGAAGAATGAAAAATTATAAAACGCATGTCCCATCCCAGTGTTGTGCAAATGTTGACAAGGTGGAGGAAAGTGATTTCCAGTAATAGATAGATTTGCGAAAATCCTAATTTATTGGTAGCCTGTTCCTTAGTGGCTGAAGAAAAGATTAATTAAATTATCTGCAGAAAATTATAATGTAGTTCTCCCTACAATCCGTGGAATACTGTTATCATCATATTTCATCCATTGATTGATGCTATGAACTTGAGAGGAGCATAGTAACATAAAATTTCATCATCTACAACGTATACATATAACATCTTACACATGATGTCATGAGGATTTCTTGGGGTCCTGCCAAAGTCAATCTTGGGACACCCTTCTGCTTGCATATTTGGTGAGGTTTAAATGTTTCTCCATGATGAGGTAGACAGTGATACCAGTCAGCTCTTGACTTCAAAGATTACGCCTTTTGGAAACAAGTGCAATCACATATGTAAATCTGAATTTACAAATGGCTGCAGTTTTTCATGATATAGACTGCAATTACATTGATATAGTAGAAAAGTTACTGCATGTTTGTTTTCATATTATAACCAAATACTATAATTATGTATGCATTATAAATACCATAACCCTTTAACATTATTAACAATCTTCAGATGTTTACTTTTTGAGTACCAGGCAATTCTGAGGTACAAACCAAAAATATTCAGAGGTGTTATGCTGTGATAACACTGTGGGCTTGGGAGTACTCCCTTGATTTGGGGTGATAATTTGGCAATGGTTTGACTGAGTGCTGGGACAAGACACAAGTGCGTATCATCCCACTGTTGTGCCACAGTTTGTATTGGAAAGAAATGCATGTGCCTTCAGATGGAAGAAGCCAACAGAGTATGATTTGTCTAGTGCCTTGGTCAGCACTCAGGGTGTTGCCCATGGAGTTTAGTGTCCTGTTACCCCGTGCGACAAGTAGAGAATATAGGTGAGAGAGGGCTGGCTGTAAGAACTGACTGCCTTTTCATCTGAAAACAGGACTACGGAGTGTTCCCCGTACGCCATTATCACAGGTACTTTGTATAGTATCACAATTCTGCATCACGGTAGAATACTCTGCTATCACTGTGCTGTAATGGTACATTTAGCCTCATGCCTTGCCTCTGGCGCAGCGTAATGCATAATGGATCTGATGAAACTTAAAAAAGAAAAGAAAAAAAAAGAACCCCAAAGACATAGTGCAGCTCTTGAAGTTACAACACTTCAAGTGAATAGAGAGATGGAGGAGGAGAGAGGACTCTCCTGACCCTTACAGGTGAATTCTTCACATTTTGAAGCATGAAAATTCTCTGACCCAACTTCTGATGTTAAAACAATGATATATATACCTTGAAATAACCAGTGGATTTCTCGGACTTTTTCCAGCATTATAGTGCCGTCTGTCATCTTAATGCTAGATGCAGCCTGCTTTGCACACTGCAAATAGGGAGAGGCAATCAAAAGAATATTACAGAATTTGGCAGTATATATTGTAAAGGTTTCTGTTTTCCTTTTTTGGGGAGTGGGAAACAATATCTACTTTAAAGCTAAATATGACAAAATAGTCAAAATTGTTCTTTAAAGATATTTTAATTTTTATTTATACATGCAGCATATTCTTACACTGTTAATGAATAATCCTATGAAAACTTTCTTTGAAATATCTTGAAGTAGTAGTTTATATTTTAAAGGTCTACTGAAGATAGATACAGTAATGAGCAGCAATGATAATAATTCATCTTCATCAGAGAAGGTAATTTTTCGCAGCTAAAGCCCTGCATTCCTTTCCTTTTCTTTTCATCAGCAGAGCTGTTTTCATTTCTTGGGGAAGGCAGGAGCCTGAAGTAAGTCTGTAGCTGACTATTCTGTGTGCTGAAAGTGAGAATCTAATCTTGCTCTCTTTGGGAAAAAAATGTTGCTTTGGGACCAAAGCCATAAAGGCCACAAAGGCATTGATACCACATTGACTAAATATTGCTGTTTCTTCAGTGTGTGGACCCAGTGCAGAAAACAGGTCCCTCTGTGGGCACATCCATCCCACCAGAAGGCTATAAAAACTAAAACTGCATCGCTGTGGTCCACAGCTAAAATCTCATTTTATTCTGAACTTGTTCTGATGCCACAAATACTTATACACGCGAATAAGTTAAATTTCACACACATGATTAGACATTTGGACTACAGTGGGTCTATTGGAAAGAATTTGGCAATTCTGTTTGCAAGGCTGAGCTCGGAAGTTGTAGGGAGGCGTACTTCCGTGGGGCCATCAGGCTGCTTCAACAGTGTTTAGATATTAGTTTAATCAAAGAACTGTGTGCCATTACCCCAGGATCTGTGTCAAGCTGTGGATTAGGTTTATAAAAAAAAAACTACAAAAGCTCCTGCTGGTTGAAAGATTATGAGTATTTAGCTACATTACTGCTATTACAGGCATGAACACGTCCTTTCAGTATTTTTGAATTGTAGCAGTGTTACAATTAATTAATTGTGTCCGTCTAGTTATAAATTAGACTAAAGTTAAAGGCTAAGCTTTTATTAAGTACTACTGATTCTCTTATTGTTTTTGACTGTACAACTTAAACTGAAATACACTTCTTTAAACTGGACTCAAAGAATATGTCAATAAAAGACGTAGTTAGGCAAATCTAAGAATGTTAAATCAAGGAAATTCACAGAACAGCAATAACTACCAGTAACTGTCATTATGTTAAACCTTTTAATTTCTCGTAACAGCGAGAATAGTGTTGTGAGAACATGAGATAATACACACAAAAAGAAGAAAGAAACTTCTGTTTGCAAAAAGTGCAGGGAAGTTGTTCCCATAATAAGTCATTCTATTAAACAAGAGCCATTATTGCATTCTAGCAATGCAAATGTAAAACAGAAAGTCTGTTAGGAACCATGCATCATTGTTACCGTAATATAGTGTTAGTATATATATATATTTTCCCTTCCCATGAATTGCATGCTATTCAGTTAAAGAGATTGTGGATCAAGATTCAACGTTTAAGGAAAAGTATTTTTTTATATTGTTCAAAGCTGACCTCTGCTTTTAAAAAGGCTTGATCTGCACTTTTTCATCTGTTTAGAAGCATACATTTTTGGTTAAGAAATTGAAGACAATCTCTTTGTCTTTTTCCTAAGCTGGGGAGGTTGAGATAAAAAAGAATGCCTGCTTTAAAAGTCACACATGGCTGTAATTTAAGATTTTTTTTTACCTCATTGTCCATAACAGTTGAAAGAAACCTTCAATGAAAGTTTATTAACTAGGCCAATGCCTGAGGCAATAAAGGTTCATTTATTACCAGTTTCTTGGCTGTTTTTCTTCTTCTATTTTTCCGTTAAACTCATAGCGTAAGATAATACTTCACAAAATTAAACCTTTGACCTTCTGTGGAGTTAAGTCGCCTTTGATTAGATAAAGTAACAATTTATGGTCCAGCATGAGGTTGCACATGAAATGAATAATGCAACAGACTGAATGAGAACTGAGAATCTATTGCTTTTAAAAGATGACTGTTGTTTAAGAAAGAATGTTGTCTCTTAATTGTATTGTAGTGATGCTGTATGTGTTCCAGTAGGATTTTAAACTGTTGCTGAAAAGAACAATATAGTCAGGCAGTTATGCGGTATCCGTAGTTTAATTCTGTCACAATTGTACCAAGTCAATAATAAATTCAGAGATTACAAAACCCCATTAAGCTGTAACAGTTAGTAATTTGTTGTGGTATTTGAAATATACCTTATGATTTCACTTTTTACTCTTCAGTACAAAGGGATAAATCCACAATAAAGAATAACTTCATGGAATGTTAAGTCCATCAGTTCCATAAATGGCAAATATTAGTGATAAAATAATTACATTTACACTTTTTTTTTTTTTTTTTTTTGCATCATCATTGACCCTGCCAGTAGATCTCATTCAAAAAATACAGTCTTATCTACTTTTAATAAAACAAATCAAGAGGACATGACTTCTTTCTAGGTCAATGTTTAATTTCTGCAACTGTGTTATTAATTCTGGAGATACATTGTAAGTAAAAAGATTTTTAGATTTGAAGATTGCTGTGGAAATTTAACTCTTTTGCTTGTTTATTTTAAATGCCATACCCAGGCAAAATTCATATTGCAGTTTAGGAGTAGTTACAGGAAAAACGTCTGATTAGTCTGATGAACAACAGATGGTTTGAGCCTCACATACACTGGTTTTCTCCCAGTGCAAGACTGGCAATTTTATTTTAGTTGCACTAGTCTAAACCAGATCACATGGCTGAATTTTTCTAAGTATTCCTTCTCTAACAATATTTAAAGTGCAATCAGTTACTGCACTTTTTAAATATAATGCTCCTTTAATAATAGGCTTTTAAAAGATGTTAAAAAATTATCTAGAAGAGTAGTTTATGCTGAACCACACAAGATGAGTAGGAAAATACAACTAAAAGGGCCAGACAGGAATATCTTGATTACCCAAAATAACAGGTAATGATGTTTTTAGGGTATACCAATATTGTTATATTGGATCAATCCAGGCAGCCTAACAGGAACAAGGCTTCTGGATAACTCTGAGATTCCAGGCCTACATTATACATAAAGAATGCTACTAATGAAACTCAGTATATTTTAGCAGAACATTACAACGTAGTCTAAAGTTCCCCTTTCTGCAACCAGTCTGTGTAATCAGACCTCTTGTCCTCTTGCAGATTGCTTTCCCCTTCTTGTTTTATGTATCACACTATATAAAACACCCATTAGATCAGAGACTAAGGTTAGGATCCTATTTCATTTGAAATAACTAGGCAGCAGCGTAATAAGCTACCAAAAACTTGTACCTGAACTGCTGAAACCCATGAAACTAGTGCAATAATCTACAGTGATCAGGGTCAAGTCCTAGGAGGTAACCCTGCCTTTCTTTCTCAGGCAGAGTTTTTCAGATTTTAGTAAGAATTTTTCCCAAGTAAGAACATCAATATGAAATCTGGAACTAAGTCAAGAAAAGACATGAATTATTTTCAAGTCAGTACCATTAAAATAAACTGTAAGAAAAAGGATTAAGCATTAATTTGAAATAATGAAAAGAGTTCTTTCAGAATTTCTATAAGATTTGGACCTCCTCCCATGCAATGAACAAAGCATTTCTGCAGAATGAACATTCCAGCAAATAAATGAAATTAAATGTAACACATTGCTGACAGTCGTATTTTGCTTTTCTGCCTGTTCTGGGATGGCCAAGGTAAGGTGTCTTGAAAATGTTCTCAAAGCCCTAAAGAAAGAGGTTGTGAAAATATGTATATATATTATTGGATTTTTTTAATGTACCCATAAATATGTATATATATGGTATTTGTAAAGGAAGGTAATAATTATATTAAAGAAGTTATTAATTATTTATTGGAATAACTGTTAGGAATTATAATTATTATTAGGCACAGTTATATGAAGTTAAAAGTGAACTAAAATCAATTACCTAAATAATTTTGTAAGTTGTCCCAGGACCAAGTTTAGGCATACAATTAAAAAATGTAGGAATGCTGGAATAGTCACACTTTTATTTTTTTCCTTCACAAATAGTGTGTTGTAAGCTGCTCGTGCCTTCCAAACTTAAATTTTTAAGAGCTCTTTCTTAAGGCAGGGAATATTTGTTGTAAGGCAGAAACCCTGGCTGTGATTTAGTGCCTACCAGTAATTCGTACACATTTTGAAAATCTGTCATGATATACGACAGCTCTCTTGGGCATTTTGCTTTTAAAACAGAATTGTTTTCTGAAGATGATATGTTTTTTGTCACTGTTTTCCATTTCATTTACTCATTTTTCAGCATTAGAGACCACACATACTGGCCATACTTCTGGTCTCATTCTCAGCCACAAAATTATGACTTCAGTAGAGTTGCATGGGTGTAAATTAGACTAGAACTTGGCAGGAGAAAGCTTATGATTGTATTTGGCAGAAGCAGCAGGCTGCAACTTTATTAACATAATTAACAGCTACAAACACACCCAACAGGCCAAAGTAATCTAGTGACAGAAGAGAGAAGGTCTTTGTAGGAAAGGATCCTTCACGCTTTCTTTTGGTGTTCTGCTTCTTGTTCCTGAGTTCCTACTAAGGCTTGGAGAGCTTTCAATTGAGCTGTAATTCAAATTCATGCGACTCCTACAAGACACCTTGAACAGACTTTTGCTGATGAGTCTATAGGAACTGTCAGCAACACGGAGATTACTTCAGAAGCGTGATGGTTGAATTGAACTTTACTTTCTGATGTTTTGCTTTTTGAATTAAATTGTTGGACAAGATTAATTGCATGCAGTAAGAGATTTAAATGAATAGCTTTATAAAGCATTAAAGTTCTAAGTATGTCACATGGGAAAAAAGCTGTAAGGTTTAAATGAATAAATGTATTTAATGCATAAAATGTCTAGGCTAATTTTTTAATTCCTTTACTAACATCTTTTATTGAAAAAACATACTTTATTCATCCATCTTAGTTATACTGCTGTGGTTGTGGTAATTTAATATTCCTGCTCTTCGCTAATCTTCTGGTTCAACAGAAGTAAACAATAGGTTTCATAAATTAAAAATATGCTCTTCAGAACATGCTTCTAAAGATAAAAAACAAGGCTGTAAACATTTATGACTGAAACAAACTAGATTGTTCAAATACTGCCATGATGTATCATGTATATCAATATGGCACTGATATCAGTTAGAATGCAAACAAGGTTTTAAATGATGTGCCCCTTCATTTCAGCTGGAGAATCCGCTTTACACCATCTGCCTATCAGATGGTTAGGAACCAGGACTGCGTATTAATGCCACATGTTCGATTTTCTTTCCTCTTGTAATGGTTAGATTCATATTGCTAATAGCTGTGCATGAGCACTGTCGATGAAATTTGTGTGACGATGGAGTGATGAGATATTTATAAAGCTGCCTGTCTCACTGCATAATCAGCAGAAACTTATCAATTTCAGAATATTAATGACAACTACTATTGACTTTAATCCATTGAATATTTTGGCCTGGATACTTTTTAACTGTTCAAATAAATATTTGTAAAGAATAAAAAATACCTAAGTGGCTGTTCAGTGTGATCCTTATTATTTCTTCTGTTTCAGTTGCCTTTATAGGTGACTTCTGGTTATCTCATTTCTGAAGATAAAGTTTCTGTAATGAAAAGTGTGCACCTTGGAAATTCCTTGGCTGCTTGTTGTAAGAGTAAAGTGATATTAGATAACGTTTAGGTCAAAAGGCTTTTTCAAACAGCAAATTAAAAAAAAATCCCAAGTATCTACCCAAGTATATACCCATACCTGAACTTTAAAATTTAGAATTTTAAAATATACTTATAGTTACGTAGCAGCTTGTTAACCTCTTCTGTTTAGAATTTATTTGGCTGCCTTTCCTAGTGAGATAAGTTGGGGCCTGTGCTAGAGAGAAAGTTTTGTCTTGTACCATACCACAGTATACCACAATGCAGCATTGATTATAATGCAAAGGGCTCTAGTAACTGGCTTGGGACCTTCCTTGCCACGTGCTTTGCTATATCGTGATAGTCATGCGATAGGAAAGAGTAACAGTAAAGCAGAAACTGTGCGGTAGGGTGGAATTGCTGTGAAGAATGGCATTAAGCTATAATTCTGAGGATTATTCCTTACTCACATTTCCCCCCCCGCTTACACTGGTGCTTACACGAGACACGCATTTCAGATTTGTATAGCTTAAACTAATTGCTGTATAGCAGAGTAATCATTTCAATCACTTACGCAGTTATATGACAGAAGGAGTGAAATTAGTAGTTTAATTTATGCTTTTTAAAATTATCATTTATAATCACAAGCATTGTCTTGCGAAAATCATAGTACAGAACTAAGAAATCTGTATTTTAGTTTCCCAGTCCCTATCCAAAGGTTATGGCTTCCTTTAGAGGGAAGCATTACAGCCTACTTTGGAGAGAAGCGTTGAAATACGCTTTTTTTTTTTTTTTTTGCAAAAATTTTTGCAAATTTTGTAGCAAAAGAGAGCTTGTATTTTAGCAGTTGTACAACCGGGTTGTTACCTGAATAAGACACAGTATTTGCAAGTGGGCTCACAAACCCAACATCCAGTGTATCTTCAATATGGTATTTACCCTAATACTTGGAAGCACTTAAAAATGCTGGTCTAGAAATGCAGTCATAGCCAGAAGTTTGAGGCCTGCTGTTGTACTTATTGGTTGTGTCATATTTGAATATTCCTCCAAAGGTTTTTTTTTTTTTTAAAGATGCTAGTTTTAGCTTGTCAATGATGTATATATATAAAAAAAGGAAGTATAGGTTATTGTATTGCTTAATGAACACAGGATGCAAACCAAAGTTCAGAGGTGCACCATCCCTTTTTCTGTGGCCTAATTTAGGGACTGTAACCAAATTTGGATAATGTATAGCTTCATATCCTTCCTCTAAGGTAAAAATATCATTGGAAGCAATCCATGTTATTGTCAATACCTTCTTAAGATCAGAACATGCACAATTTGTTATAGTAGCAGAAGCTAAAATAAAATTAAAAGTCTCATATTCGGCCACTACCTGATTTGATTTTTGGCTTTTGGTACATCTTCTTCTACCTGAAATGGCAATTTTCTAAATAATATCGATCTGCCTATGCAGAATGTAATTATCACATACTTGGTAATTCTCGTTGCACTCGGAGGTGTTAGAAGTCAGCCTGTGAGGAGGGTTGGGAGGCTGGAACTGTTTGCTAATCTTTATGTGGTCTTGCAAAGAAATAGAGGAAAACAACCTTGAGTCAAGCTGCAATATATTCAAAGGCACCTCTTATGCCACCTCATTGCTTTCCCCAGGATGGCAGATATTCCTGATGTCTGTTCACCTTCTGCCTTCTCCCCACTGGATTTTGCTTTCTGTCTCTCCCCATTGCGAGCCGAAAACATGGCAAGAGTGAACTCATTTTCCATTTAAGGAGGCAAAGGAGACAAGAGGCTCTTGGAAGCAATGATGGTAGCAATATTTACTTCAGCAGCCTGGGATTATTTGCTTATTTGGTCTTTCCTGCTAAATTGCACTCCTATGCTGGGCAGCAGCCTTGGCCCACTAGAATAGTAAATTGTGGAGTTAATTCCTCTTGAGATCCATAAGACACTTCACACCTCTCAGAGTAGCTGAAAATCAGACAAGCAGGCACCTTTAAACTAATTACACCGAGTTTTTTCAAGCTTCTCCATGTTCAGGGCAAGGATCCTGATTCAAAATGACTGAAGGTCTGTTTTCTTCCTGTGGCAGCACAGGGTGAGGACTGAGACTGCATAATTGCATTAAATTTACCTGGTTTAGCGCCCTCTCTTTCATTTCTTAACATTTAATTCTCTTTAATTTCCATCTCTGCCCCCTGAATCAGTTGCGTGGGGTAGGCAGCTTTTGTGATTTTTGGACACTGTCTTCTCTCTGCTCCCACCCAGGCTGGGGCAAAGGGGTCTGAGTGGGTGGCAGCGCAGTTTGAGGGCCGCAGAACAGTTATCCTGCCTTGGGGAAGGGGGTGAAAATTTAGGACATTGAGTAAAAGCTGTATCTAATTCGAGTTTTGAAGGCACTACTGGACCATTTCTCTAATTACTTTTGACAAAGAGAACTTTTCTCGGTTTTGTTAAGAACATTGTTGTAAATGGCTGAATGGCAGAAATTTGGGTTTGTAGGAAGAACACTTTGACTGCCTAAAGATGGCTTTGGGATTGGGATTAAATGAGTTTAATAATTCCTTTTTGCATTGATAAATGCCTCAATGCCTTAAGGTTTGGGGAATGTGAAATAAGTATTTTACCAATGTTCAGCATTACTAACTTTTCTTCTAAAAACGCTTCCTAGAATGCCCACATCTCCTTTCTGTTATGTGTGAAATGAGAAATAAATGTCTTGAGTTCTTTCATCTGATACTCTTCAATAAAAAAATATAAACCTGTTTTGTTCTGTTTTCTTTAGCATGGCAAACATTTGAGATCTAAAGGTTTTAGGGTTTTTTTGTTGGTGTTTTGAAACAAGGTTTATGAAAGCATGTATTTGTATCTGCAGTTAGTTATGATTGTGTTATGACTGCAGTTACTTTACTGGATACCAAGTTAAGATTTAGGTGGATATATGGATATTTAGGTGGAGTAATTGTCCAAATAGGACATGAAACATGTTGATAGCTTTCAAATCTAGCAAGAGGAATAATCTGCAATATTCTCTGCTCATTACGTAGCCAGCATGAAGGAAGGATAACAGTCCCTACAAAATAAGAATCATAGAATAATGTATATTAAATTTTGTTCCTACTTCTTTGCAGGCCTGACAGCAGCAGCTGCAGCAGCAGCAGCTGCCACTAATGCTGCCATAGCAGAAGCAATGAAAGTGAAAAAAATTAAATTGGAAGCTATGTCCAACTATCATGCAAATAATAACCAGCATGGAGCAGACTCTGAAAATGGAGATCTGAATTCAAGTGTCGGTAAGTCTCAGTCACAGCATTATTATATGTGTGTAGTGCTCTGATATGTTATTAAAATGGTGATCCTTCTGGTCTTCCTTCTGAAGTCCTTGATTTGGTGTAAAAAGTTGCATATTTGTTTTCCCTTTCTTACTGATTTTAGTTTTATTTTGTATCTGACCTTTACACTAGCTTTCAGCATTGTTACTATTACAAAAACATTCTTTCCTTCGCAGGTTACTTTTGCAGACTCCAGTTAATATTTTCCATGAAAGAAAGTGGTTTGATTGCTTAGAGTTCATTTTTCAAAGTACAGGTGGGGTGACAGATGATGGTGTCAAAGTGAAATTTAACAATGTCTCCTGCTCAGTGTGCTGGGTATCGACTTTAGGTAATTCAGAACACAAGCTTGAAAGCAAAATATTTCATACTTTCATGTGCCCTGTGACAAAAGGAAAACATACATACACAATAAATTATTGCCACGCTCTGCAGTTCCTATCATATTTTATTTTAATAAACACATTCTTAAAATGTAGTTAACAGGTTTTTCCATTTCTTAAGCAGCCATCAGCAACTCTTGTTCTTTCTCAAAAAAAGAATTGTTTCAGTGTACTTTATTCATTTGTTTGGACAATTTGTTTTGCTAAAGCATACTTCAAAGCTAGAGTAACTTTTTGTTGTTGTTGATTAAATCTTTAATCATCTGTGTGTGTCTGCTGTAAAATGTTTTGTTATGCCATTTCATTGTATTGGCTCCTTTTATCATGTTGAGACAGTATTAACTCAGCAACAGAAATTCAATGACAAAGAGGTGCGTTCGGAAGACTGCAGGCAAGATTGGTGTATATTGGAAAAAATGGCATAAGATAGGAATTTTTTCTTTGTTTTTATTTCCCCTCTTTTATTTAGTTTTGTTTATTTTTTAGTTTTTCATCTCCTAAATACACTTGAAATGAGTCTTAGAGAGTTATGTACTAGCCTTAACATAAATAAATATGTGTTTGTGAAAAGCATTTCTGTACAGTTCAGTAGGCGTCGGTAGGCTATTATTTAGAAATGATGTGAATTGCAGTTCAAAGAACAAGTCCACCTAGGCACACGCTATTTTAAATAACAACAACATGCATGCATTACTGCTTGAGGAGACCACCAGATTTTTTGTTTTTCTTTTAAAGAAAGGCTTAAAACAATGCCTCTGTGATGTCAAAAGTCTTAAATGAATGTGTTAGCACTCAGATACCAACACGCGTCATTACTAGAATATTAGTGGGAAGATTGTCCTCTCAGAGAGAAGAAAGGAGCAGGTAGAGGGCAGGTGTCTTTGAAATCTGAGAGGAGGAGAAAGGTACAAATGAAGTGGAAGATTCAGGTGGTCCCTAACGTACTGGAAGAAAAGTGGACTAATGAGGAAGGGTAAAAAATGTAAATACGAACTGTGAGGAAAAAGAGCCTGTACTAGAACTAAAAGCTAGTTTAGATTTGAATTTCAGACCTACATGCATGCATTATGTGAAATCAAATGTTCAAATATTGCATTATGGAACTGTTTTTCTGCTTGGCAGTTCTAGTGACAAACCACTTGTATACTCATGGACATGGAAAAGTTAGCAGGTAATCAACATGTAAACCATGTGAAGTATTCGTAGGAGGGTGGATGAACGGAATATTTTAATTTCCTCTGAATAAAAAAAGAAAAAAAAAATCTATTTTGAAATCATTGTTTGAGGCATAATTTACATAGCTGATCTTATACAGCTTGATCATTTTCCTTGTTTAAGAAAATACATTCTATCTATTTTAGTAGGGCAAATTTAGCAAAGCAAGATTATTTATCAGCATTGTCAAAATCTCCTCTCAGCCACTTAACTTACTTGTTAACTTCAGTTAATTTCCCAATTTAACTGAATGAAGAATTGAGTTCATTTTATTCAGAATAAAAATGGCTCTTCTCAGTAGAGTGAATAGGATTCCAGTGGTCTCCGTTCCATGAGGAATGGCTCTGGAGATGCTGTGTGCTCGTGCGTCCAGTCTTGGGCTGTACTCTTCCTATCTGGGTTTTCTCAAAAATAGTTTGCGTTTATTTTTTTCTTTTGTAATAAATGCTATCTAGTGTCCAGTGTCAGTTATGCCTGTGGAATCGAAGAAGTGATTCCTTCTACTACTAATGTCAGGGTACTATTGGGTTCATTAAGAGTTAACTCTCTAGTTATTAGTTGCATTTTTGAAAATTAGCTTATTGTACTATCTTGGCAAGAACTCGTATTTCAAAAGTATTGCTTTGTAGTAGGTGTGTGCATTTTATTCTCACTTTTTTTAAAAAAATTTTTTAATGTCTTTTCAAATAAATATTACCAAGTCCATCTATCACTGGTGATTTAAATTGTGACTTGTTAGACATAAATTTGAAATACTACATTACTGCATGTTTACGGGAGGAAGGAATAAAACAAAAGAAAACAACCTGATCTTGGTTTATATTTTAAATTATATTATGTGCCTGACATACTGAAAAGGAACAAACAAACCAACCAACTAGGCTAAAAGCTTAATCAATACATCTTAGCCCATATGTAACAGGCATTATAGTATATTAGTGTACATGGATTCACCATACCATGCTTTTAGTCTGTTCCAATGCTTATGTAAAAGAAGATAAATAACATATGGGCTTTTGAGTTGAATTGTCAGGTTTACTTCTGAATTGTTGTGCATTTTGGTTTTAATCAGATGCTTAATGTGACTTACAAGAAGTAATTTTTGTAGATGAACATTGTGTAATTATACAGAGCACTACACAAATTTATTAACTTGGTCCTTTGAAGCAATGGCCCAAAGGTTAGTGAGTAAAGGGAGTTGAAGGAAGTCAATGATACTAATAAGTAATTATTTTATATCCCTCAGTTTTGCATGGTAACCTTGAGCTCGCATCCTCCCACCAGAATTACCATTTTAGAAGGTGGGGGAAAAAAAAAAGAAATAAAAAAAGAAATTACAGTGGAATCAGAGTGAGGTATTAGCACACTGAGTAAAATATATGGCTGCAACGCCTTTCTCCCCCATCCACAATCAATTGGATTCTTTTAGTTTAATATTTACTTGCTAAGATGAGATGCTAGTCTGCATGGTGATAAACAGTCTGCTACTGGCATCTGAAGGTGACCTGTCAGTTCATATGGACAAATCTCCTGCTTACTGAAATGTACAAAATAAATCATTAAAGCAGGCAGGTGCTCATTCCCAGATTTAAATCACCATAGATTTATGATTTGAATTAATGCTTCATTTGGTCATAGAAATAGATGCTGAGACAAATGATATGCAGTGGTTGGGGCTTCCATACTGTAGCCATCCTAATATTGATTACTGAGATGTCTTTGCAATCTCTTGTTTATATCAAGTACTGTCTTGTGACAGCTTGGCTGATATGAGCTACATTGCAGATAAGAAGGAAAAATGTCCCGGGTTCTTTTTAGTGGCAATTCTACATACAACATGCAGGATAGATAAATTCTTGGGTTTTTGTTTAAAAAATTAATTCCGTATGGCAGCAAACAAAAAAAAAAAATATGCTGTATGTTGTGGGTTTTTAAATTTAATTGCAGAATTAAAAGAAAGAGAGTGACAAGGTCAAACTTTAAATTTCATTGAAGAGGTTCTGCTTTTTGTCTTATTAACATCTTCAGATGATATTAGGATCAGTTGTATATTTACCATCGAATACTCCAAAGTTATGGATAGGTAGAGCAGCTCAATTATTTCCTTGCTCCTTAAGTACTTACTGCCCTGCTATCATATTTCATTAACCTGCCGCAGCAAAAGACAGAAGCCTTTGAAAATAAATATGTTTAAAGCCATTTCTGCGAGCTAGGCTTTACTATCTGTAACTTGATAGGAAGTGAAGAACAGTCCCTATACTTTTGCTTCCCGAACATTTTGTATAATGAAAACACTATGCATACACTTCAGGGAATACTCAAAGGATTTGTAAAGACCTTTGCCACTTGCTAAAATCTGAGTCATAAAACTTGTAAACAACTATCAACAATAGTAAATTACTTGCTTAGTAGGAAATGAGTTCATATCTATTCAAAATGTGATCTCAAAACAGATGTCCCAAGAAAATGTCATTGTTTAAACTACATTCATACAAAAAAAAATGCTATTATTTCTTTAAGGAAGTGAAGCAATCATGAAGACTTTGGTGTTCTCAGTTTCTAAACAGAGTTAGGAAATACAGGCAACATTTTACACTTGGCTAGCATGTTAATCCATAAACAACCAGAAAATGTGTTGAAAATTAAGAGGTTTTCTTGGCATGCTAGGTTTCCTATTCATCTGCATTACCTTGCAATATTTAAAATCATGAGACAAATGCAAGGTTTCCTGTGATCTGTTGTTCAAAAGTAACAGTTGCTTGCATATTATTAGTCTTTTTTACATCCAGAATCAGAGATAAAATGATTTAGGTGAAATTATTTTTCTCCAGTGACCTTGCCCAATAATAGAACAGTACAAAATGCAGTCATTTCCTTTTTCTAAACACACGTGTCTATTTTGAAGGAAAGAATTACTTTTATGGTTTCAGGAAAAAGTCTTGGAGACCTTGAAAAAGCAAATAAAAGGAAACAGAGAATGCAGGCCACTGAGCACAGCTCTGCAGTTGCACATCTGATTCTCTGCCTTGGCAATGTTAATGAACCTCAAATCCTCCCTATAATTAGATGAGGGAATTGCTTATATTTTCAAACAGATGATGCTGCTATAATGAAACGATTGACAGGGAACTTAAGAGTGTCTACAGTAGTCATTTTAGTCATTTGGTTTCCGGGTTTTGTGGGATTTTTTTTCTCCCCCCCCCCACGCCCCGCTTCTTCTTGTCTCTC